>CANXYC011793025.1:0-10391 GCA_948193065.1 Aleurites moluccanus
AAACATATTTCATGTTTACAACTTCAACAAATTCTGCCTGAGTCATTCCCAGAAATTACAAACACACACTGCATCCCTGCAGGAGTTCTCATTCGAACCAGCCTTGCTCAAATAGACACAACTTATCACATACTCAGAATCTTATCAAACCGTTTTGCAAAATTATAGTTAAAACATAAATTAACAACTTTTATGTTTTACACTTTACCCAAATATGTCTTTAAGAGCAAGTAATGGCCAAAACTGAATTCAGCTGCAATCAAAGTAAAATTTCTGAGATTTCCAAACTTCTCATTAAAATTTTTAAAATCTTCCAAACAAAATAAAATTGATAATTACACTTCAAAATGGCAGATATTACAATTAAGACTCATTGATTATTTAAGAGTTAGGTAAACTCTAGGGAAATTTTTTCTCTTCTTCTTTTGTATTTCTTCAAGGGTTTGAGTGTGAGACAAATAGGAAAACACTTGTATAGGTTAAGTGTGAGCCTTTATAAAACACTTGTAAGGTTTGAGTGTTAGCCTAAACACTTAGGTTTAATCTTACACCCATAAAATGATCGGTTAAGGGAACTCTCAAGTGTGATCTTGAGGAGTGGATGTAGACAAGGTTGCCGAACCACTATAAATTCTTGTGTTCTTTCTTCTTCCCTTTCTTTCCTTCTCTTTGTTAATTTTTGTTTGATGATAATTCCGCAAACAACCAATTTATCCCCCCTCTTGGTTGCCAAAGGGACTAACACATAACATAAATAGCAAACATAATATTGATTGGAGGTAAATCCTCCAACAAAACATCATCATGCAATAATTGCAATCCACATCATAGACATAACATAAGTGGAAATCTATTCTCCCACGAACTGATATAATATATATTACATAAAACTAATACTCTGGTAATTGTGAAAGTATTAAAAGTAATAAAATTACATAATAACCTTAAAAAATATATTCTCTGCGAGGAAGGAAGCATAGTTAATTTTAAAGGAATAAATAAGGAAGTTACCTTGAAAAATAGTGAATAATAGTAAGCGTTCAACTCAATGAACTGATATAATTTAAATGAACATGTAACTATTATTTATATGAAATGTCTAATTACAATCCATCATCAACAAAACAGGCTAAATATATCACCCATGATGAAAATAGTCAGTAAAACCCACCATCCATCTATAATTCATAAATATAAATAAAGAGTCGATTCCCTTTTTTAACTCTCTTAAAATCTAAATACGAGGTCACGGTGACTAAATAGTAATTTACCTTAAAAATTTTAAAAAAATTTCAATGTAATATCATCTATGGTAGCAGTAATGGTGGTAGATCATCGCAATCACCAATAATAGATGTGACTGCTACTGTGATGGTAGGGGGCATCGCCTCCTATAGTGATGATGATGATAACTCTGATGATAGCAGTAGCAGTAGTGAAAGTGGTGGTCCTAGTAGTGGTGTAATTGAAATTTTTAAAGGGTTGTATTAAAAACTATATATATATATAAATATATATATTATAATAAAAAGGGCAAACAAGATCTATGCCACTCAATTCCCAAAGAATCTAAAGATAAAAATTGATAAAAATATTTTTTTAGTTATATGAGTTAGTAGTAATTCTAAGCGGGCTTCCAAACATTAAAATTAGAATTTATTCATTCAATTTTAATTTTAGTTTTATGTCTTAAATGGAGCTTGCAATTAGTGGTAATTTGATTCCATCCTCCATTCACTTGAATCTATTTGTAATTCATATAAATTTTGAAATGATTTTAATTTGATCGCTACACAATTTATTAATGTCATCAGAATATAAGTCACTTCATTTAAACTGAAAATGTTAACCATTTTATTCAAAATAAATTAATAAAAAATATTTTGAAAATTATCAAAGTTACTTTTGAAAACTAATTGAAAAACAATCTAACTTATTTGAAATTTACAAAATTCACCCGAAAATAATTTATAATTCTTTTGGATAGTTAACTTAATACTCCCTTTGTTTTATTTATATATATATAATTTTTATTCGGAGTATTTCATTTAGATAGATAAATTTATTTAAAATAGATTTGGCCTAAAGTATAAAATCTATTTTGCTCTTTTTTAATTTATAAAATACATTAATTATATGACAATTTCTATATAGTGACAAATAATTTTTCATACTGTATTAAATTAAATTATATTACCAAAGATAAATTAACATTTTTTTTTTAATTTTTGTTTATCCTTTTATATTCTAGGATACCATTCAATAAATTTTTTCATTAATCAAAATAACAAAATTGAAGTAATATAACAAATTAAAAAAAAAATCAGTTAAAAAAAAACTAATATTTTTTAATCCTTATACAAAAACAGTTATATCTATATAAATAAAACGAAAAAAATATATAATATGTACATATTCACAATTTAAAATGACCAAATAATAAATTGTCCAAAAAAAAATTATTTGAAATGATTCAACTCAACCCAATTTATTTGTCACTTCTAATGATAAATTTGTCACTATGAACAAGAGAGCCAATTAAATAAAATCGATTTTTTTTATTTTAAATTGGAGTTCTATCTAGCTAATATTTTAAATTTAATTTAAATATTAATTTTTTAATATTAACTTTTGGATTGAATTCATTATAATTTTCTTTTCAAAACCAACTCATTTGAGGACATATTGTCGCGGTCAGTTTTGGCTAGCAATCATGCATGCTTCAAGTGGATTAAATTGAAATCAGACTTAAAGAACATAACGTCTTATCAATAAATCTTTGATTTAGTGATATTAATAAAAATTTCAAAATTAAATTTTAATGGAAATCGAATTAACAAAAAATAATTATTAAAATTCAAAATTTTGAATTGAAATAAATATATTCAAGTATTTTTCATACCCATAAATAAATCTAATTAATAATAATAATTTTATTTTTCATAAATTAAAGAATTGTTAAGATTTGAATTTGAATTTTTTATTTTATAAATTATTTATTAGATTACAAAATTATTAACCATGACAAAAGTTAATAATATGCTACCTTAAAAAAAGAATGGAAAAGCCTAAGAATTAATAAACTAATAAATATAATATAATTATTTGCCAATTAATCCATATTTTAAACATATGTAGATTCAGAAGTATCTAATAATAATATTTTTTTAACAGCCACCTGATGAGAAAATCAAACTAATATGATTGTGTTTATGGAATAAAGAATGCTTTGGCAAACCTCCCAACAAACAATTCTAAGTATTAATAAATTATGAATTAAAATACATAAGTCCATTCAATATGCCTAATAGAATAATATTAAAAAGATATTATATTAATTAATTAATTAATTATTCTAATTTAAAGACTTGGATAGATTCATTTCACCTCTAAATATAATTGAACTTTCAACTTACTACCTTAGCTTTATGACCTTATATTTATTTATTTATTTATTTTTATATTAGGAAGTTCTTTGAATCCAATCAAAGTCTGAACCTTTTGTTCAGAAAAGCAGCCTCCAATAATTATTTTTTGCCTTTCATTTGTTTTTCCCCCTTTTGGAATATTTAACCTAGTACAGTTAGTGATGAAGACAAATCATGTGTTAGTGACAAATTAGTAAGTATTGTATTCATGGCTGCTCTTAAGCAGAGAAAAAGGGTAATAAAAATTTAATGTCCTATTTTTTGTTTTATTTATTTTTTTATACTTCATATTATTAATGAAAAATATTAAAAAAAAATAACACATAAAAAGATGTATAAAAAAATATATAAAATAAAAGATGTGGCACTAAATAAGATAAAGAATTCGGATTGAGATGATAATTAGTGTATTAAATTATAAAATTATGAATTTAAAAGGTCTAATAAGCACAATAGTTCACATTGTTTAAAAAATTAATATTTTTATTCCATTCTATAATTTTACTGAAAAATATAAGATTTTGAAGCATTAATGTATTTTATAATATAATAATTAAATTACTAAATTATATTATATTTTTAAATTTTGGTATGAAAGTGTATATAACATAAAATATTAACATACTAAAATGTAGTAAAAAATAATAATTTAATAAATAAGAACTAAAAGATTAAAATGCTAATTTAAAAAATAAGAATTAAAGTATTAATTTTGTCAAATCTTAAGGTGTTAAAATAATTTATCCATTTAAATTTTTTATTAAAATTTAATTAATAAAAATATAAAAATCACTATTTATAATTTTTTTTTTGAGAAAAAATTACTACTTGATGGTGTTAACAATTAATCAACAACAAATATTATAACTAATCATCAGCCTGGAAATTGCGTTGATTTTAATTAAATTTTATTAATTATTAAATGAAATAATATTATTTATTTAAAATAAATTAATATTATCTTTTATTTCTTTTCTATTAATTTTCATTTACTTTTCATCTCTCTCTCTTTTATCTATTTTAAATTTTTTTTTCTTTTATAAAGTTATGGATTCATTTTTACATTAAAATTTTGGGGTTAAAAGATAAAGGGAAACATAAATTTTGCTTTAAACACATAATTTTTCATTTTTTTGTTTTAAGGTACAAATCTTAGTGTAGAGAAGAATCCAACTAATAGTTGATTTGCAATCAACAACTATATTAAATATATTTAGTAAAAAAATAAAATATCACCTGATTTAAAACACTTTATTTTAGAGTTTTTTCTCATCATTTTAAATCATTTTATCCTTATAAAAATAATTACTAATAAAATATTTTTTTAATTAATTTTTATATAATTATACCCAACTCAACTCTGATTTCAAAATTAATTAGAATCGATTATTTAAATTTTTTAATTTCATTCTAAATAATTTTAACTAATATTTTTTGATAATTATAATATCTGTAAATCATATTATATTGCTTTCCTTCTAATTAGTTTGATCTACTCGTACATTTCTTCATTTCCTTTATCATAATATGCTTTATTTTTCTAACTGAAGTTTTTCTTATAAGTTAATTTTTATATAATTATAATAATAATAAATATTTATTAAAATATTATAAATAATATTTATAAAAAAAATTAACATATTCATGTTTAAAATATATATACATAAATATATAAAAAATATTTTTTTAATTTTTTAATTACTAATTTATTTTAATTTTAATTTATCTCACACATAAAAAAAAATAACTAAGATATATAATAATATATTAAAATAAATCATATTCTTAATTCTCATTTAATATTTCAATAATAACAATTAGTAAAATTTTTATCAAAAAATCATATTTTTTAACTATCATTTATCAATTGTCGACTACCAAATATTCACAATAGCTATCAGCTATATATAATAATTAAATCAAACAGATCCTTGAAATCTAATACATGACATATAACATATTTTCTCCTTAATAATTTTTTGACGCAAGTTATATGTATGTATAATATTCCAAGAATATAATATAACTATGTTTGGTTATAAATTATTATTTTTTGGTCTAATGATAAAAAAAAAAAAAAAATACATTTTTTCACTATTTTTAATTGTATTTAGACCTTTTAAAATAATCAATTATACTCTAAATTTAACAAATTAGTTTCAATTATATATAAAATTGAAAAATTGAAAAAAAATATTTAAATAGTAGTTAAATTATTTTTTTTTCTTTTGTTCAACCTTTAACTGCATTGCAAAATTTTTTTTTTCTCTCTTTTTATATTTGGTTAGACAGTAAAAAAAAAATATAAAATAAATGAGATAAATTGCAATAACATTCTCAATCTATAAATCTTTGATTTATTTAATTTAGAACCACTATAAATATATAAATTAGTTACCTCATGAATCTATGTAAAGCACTGAAAAATGTTCTATCTTCTTTTTTAGTTTGTTTCTCACTTTCCTTATCTCAAACTTTTTTTTTTTTTTTTTTCTAGTGGAAGACATGATTAAAAATGAAAGTGCTCAATTTACTTGCTTAATACTTCCAAAAGAGAAGGTATTAATGGTATCAAATTCCAGGAGATCATTTTCTCTTTTCAATATCAATTTTTCTTAAAGAAAATGGCAAAAATAAAATTAAAAGGCATGAGCATACAAATCAAGAAACAGAAAACTCACAAATGAAGAACAAAATCAATTTAGCTAATATGCATTAGAAACAAAATCAAGCAGCCAGTGATAAGAAACACTAGCACAGCACCACTAACTCATAAGGCAAGAATAACAAATCAATCCAGAGAATTACCAAAAGTGCATCTCACGTAATGGAAATGAATGTACATTTTTCCATTTCATAGATAATTTTAGCTAAATCTTATTGTGTAAAGATTCATCCTTTATAAAATATCCACTAAGATCTCACCACCCATCCATGCACAAACCTGAAGAAGCCATTATTATATACACCCTCTACAATAATCAAGAGTTGCTCAAAATCCTGCATATATTCTGGTACCCCCAAGTGAAAATTGAATTTCTTACTGTTATCATTTCATATGCCTGAATAAAATTAGTGATTCAATACTTATTTAGACGGCATTAACAGGTTTAACCCAGTGGCAGGGCATCTCTCGAATTCAAAATAGACTCGAGTTCGAGTTCGGATCTCTTTTCCTTGTACTCATAAATGAAAAATTACTGATAAAAATGACAATCATAAAAAATGTTAAGATAAAATGCGAAAAATATTGCAGTGGCACGATAAACAAATTTGCAAATGAAGAGAACAAAATCAGATATTTTCAGCACCTACTTTGATATATCAGATAGCATGACATACATATCATGGAAACATTTACATACAAGAGCCCAGCTACAAAAACCTCCTATGATCACCACAACAAAGTGGAAAATCATCAAGAAAGAAAGCCTATACTGGGACTACAAAATTTCCTAACAAAAGCCAGTAACTAATATTAATCTAATATTACAGTCTCTGCATATAGGAATGTTTCCAGCTTGTTCAAAGCAACCAAATGAGATGCCACCAAGAACTTATGCAGGCACCCAACAAGAGGAAGCATAGATAATTCGACCCTTCCATCCTTGCAGCATCCAGTGACTGTCTTCATCAATTACGAAATCCTTATGATACCATGTCTTCATCTTTTCCCTACACTTTTCCATGACCTCCTGGTTCAATGGTAGTGGCCTAAACCCTGCCCTTGTAGTCCTCACATGCCACTGCTTGTATGTTTCAGGCCTCTCAACCCTTTCCATGCCCTCACACGCTACCACATTCATGGCCTCTCGCCCATAAAACTCTCTTTCAAACATCAGTCTCTCTTGATCTTCGCGAGGTAGAATAGAATCAAATATATCAAACAGAGAGGAGAAGTGGAAAAGCGCCTCCCGGAACCGTGTGACAAAGAATGGAGCATTGTAGGATCCATTAATGATACAATGGACAAAAATATTGGGATTTATCTTCCTAATTAAGTTAAGAACAGCATCCCTCTGGCAGTTCACTTCAACTGTCTCATCAAGCAAGTTCTTAAACCGACCCAAACAATTGACAGCAAGAACCTCATTGCTATTAATCTTGAGGTCCTCAATTGGGATATTTTCCCAGTTCTGAGCAGCAATAGGATTGTACTCAAATGGGACATTAAAGCGCTCACAATACTTTGCCAAGCGACGACCAGTCTCCTCAATTCTCTCTGCTGGCCGGAAACCTTGTTGGGGCAGCTCTATCCCAGTAATGCGTAGTTTGGGAGGCCCACCAGCCCGGTCTGAGAGAAGATGGATAAGAATTGGCCACTGGAAACCATATAAGACACCAAAATCTACAATATGAAGAGTAGTTGCCTTTTCAGCCGCACGCATAATCATTCTATTTGCAAAAACAATTGAGAGCTTCTTAAATGGGCAGGAATGGAGATTAGTTTTGTAAGCTTTCAACATATCAGCAGCAGTCATCCTCCTTGAAGCAATAGAAGTATAAAAATTTTGTGTTCCAGTCCCACTGCCAGCCAAGCGAAACTCAAGACCATTGGCAAAGTAATGAGCCAGTCTCTGAGACCCATCACCTGTAGGCGAAGAGTGCTCCCTAATCTGCTTTAGAAGCTCATTAGCAGTCCTGAAGTCATTTGCAGAGACAGCTTGTGCGCACAGAATCAGGAGACTCCTCAAATCCACTGTTTCCTTGATCTTGCTCTTGCCCTGCTTTTTTGCACGAGTCTTTCCACCACTGGATTTGTTTAATTGTTCTTCTGGCTTTGGGGCCTGGCTTGCTCCATCCTGCTTGTCTTCAGGGGCAAAGCACCCTTGTTTCATTGGACGCCAAAGCAATACTTTATCAAACATCTCAGATAAATCACTTTCTTCCACATACACCGCTGACTGCTTGCTACTTCTCCCCTGTTCTAACTCTGGATCCTCTCGTTCATGATTTTTCCTACCCCTAGACCCATTAGGCGAGCTGGCCCTCTCAATTTTCTCCTCCTTCACTGCCACTAATGGAGCCTCTTCCTTATGTCCAGTGGCAAATGTGTTGCTCTCTAAATCAATAACTAATTGACTAGCTTTAGGAAGGAATTTACTAGCTTCCTCTAAACCTCTCTTGAACTGCAACACAGATTCTGTCTCACTAAACATATTCTGCACCATCTCACTCACAGAAGAACCCATGAACTCATTGCCAATATCAGGCAGACCATTTGAAAGATTCGTCAAAAATTGTGAATTGGGCTGTGAATTAGTCTGGTAACTGTAGTCATAAGGAATAGAGGTTTGCAATGAAACCAGATTCGATTGTCCAACATTATCAACCCAATGAGGATCAACAAAATCACTAGTGGTAGCGGTAGTAGTTCCAGTGCTACTGCTAGTATTACCACCATAATCACTACCACTTCCTGAATTATTGTTATCAGGGCTCTTATGGTTGAAATAAGGCCGAGGCGACATAGAAGAAGGATATTGTTCACCAAGCACATCATACAATGACTTCTCTGTGGCTGTTAGAGCTAGAGGATCATAAAACATAGGTGGTTTGTTTTCCATGTTCTCTTCCATAAGCATCTGACTTATGTACTTGAGAACTGGATCAGAGGAATCACTATCATTAGTGGGAGAGGAAGCATCTCCCTCCGGACTCAACTGAGGTGAAGGTTCAATGGATTCTCCACCAGGGCTGAGAGTAGGGATTAATGACTCTCCCCCTGGACTAAAGGCAAAGGATAAACCCAAATCAATTGGACTAGAATCAGGAGGATCAAAAGGAACATTCATGAAATTAAGATCTGAAGAAGGGCTATCAAATTCAAATCCACTTTCAGCATCTGGGTATCCATCAGAATTTGGAAAGGTTATATGTTCATCAATAATGGAACTGTTTGTATAATCAGAGAATCCTGGGTACTTAGGATCCATGATCATCTATCTATGCCTAAAATTCTCTAAAAAGAAAGTTAAACCTACTAAAGCTCTAATAGATCAATTCTAATTACAAAATGAAGAAAAAATGATAAATAATCAAGATGACAAATTAAAGAAACTCTAAAACCTCATTTCTGGTAGACTAGCTGATATAAATTCAAAAGAAAAAAAAAATTAACAAATGAGATCAACTACGATCATGAAAAACAAAGGATTATCAAATAAACAAAACAAACCCAATTTCAAGAAACTTAGACCTGCATAATCGATTACTAATCAAGAAAAGAGGACCCAAGAAGCAAAAGTTGATTGAAACGAAAAGTAATAGGAACCCAGTGAAAAAAGAACAAGGATTAAGCTTGTAACATGGGGAAAACCAAAGAAGCAGAGTCTTGAAGTTGAAGCATTTACGAGGTGGGATTTCTGTATCATATATAAACAGAAAAAGAGAAGGAAAAAAATGGAATTTGGTTACTGAAAAACGATCCTTCTAGGAAATATGGAGCGAGCTCTAGATTGCCAGTGTATAGTATTTGTTGAATAAATAAAAAAGGTTGCTTTGGTTTTGACTCCCATTTGGGAATCTAATCAAATTTTTATTTTTTTTTTATTTTTTTTATAGCTTGAGAAGGGAATCGAATTTATATTTATCAACTCGTATATCCTTTTATTGTTAGATTATACATTTTCGTGCACTTTGGTTCTCTGCTCATTAAAGAAAGAGCAGCAAATGAAATAAAACTATGGAATGGACATGACTTGTTAAATGCCTTTTAGGAATCAAACCTTCAAAATAAATTATACCACCAGGTGTTTGGATAAAAAGCTAAACGCTATAAGCTATGTTTTAGGAGAAAATTAATAAATTTTATAATTTTTGAAATGTTTGAGTAAAAAAAGAAAACTAGATTATTTTTAATATTTAACGCAAATTTTAAAAGATGGGAGAGAAGTTTTATAATTAACTCTCGTTTTTAACAAAACTGATTATTTTAATAAAACGCTCGTTTTTATCCAAACA
>CANXYC011793892.1:0-47879 GCA_948193065.1 Aleurites moluccanus
AATTTAATTTGTTATATTATCACTTTACTAAATTAATAATCTAATTTTTTTTAATATGTAAAATATATTTATTTATGGGTAATTAGTATAATATTATAAAATATTGAAAAATTATAATAAATTGTATAAAATAGATAAAAAGAATATAAAAAGAATATTTTTTTTTTTTGGTAAAAAATAGTGTTAAAAATGGAGTTATGGTTGGAGATGAAATTACTGTTTGATGTGATATAAACTGTAAAATGGTGTAAAGTTGACTGCATAATGGTGTTTGTGGTTGGAGATGGCCTAATAAAATTTTCTAATTACACCCTAAATTACGGGGATGTGAGCTCATATTAGAAGTGTCCGGATGAACGTAATTACATAAGCACCTGAAGTTAAAAGGCACACATCAAATAATTTTTCTAGAATGGACTGTCATATGCTAATTTCATTTGGCTGCATTTGTATCCACACGAAGCATGCTAATTAGTTCTTAAATAAAATGGAATGAAATCAAATACTATTGGAAGTAATTTTTTTTTTTTTTTTATGAAATTCTAGTATTCGAGTGGATGAGATTCACAAAAAAAATATATAATTTTCTTAACGTCTATTTTATTTATTTATAAAATTAAAACTCAAAATCAATCTTAAATTAAAAAAAATGAATTTATTATCGCTCAATTAATAAATATTAATAAAAAATAAAATATTCTTAAAATTTAATGGTTGAGTAAAAAAAATATTAGGTTAAATTTTATCTTTTTAGCTTCAATAAAATCAAATTAATATTAAACTTAAATTAATAAAAAATTATATTAACCAATGAGCCAAATAAAATTAATATTGAACTCAAAAAACATAAACACATACTCACACTAAGTCAATTATAATTCTTTTATACGCATATAAAAAATAGTCTTATTTTTTAATTGGTCATTCAAATTTAAAATTATATTTTTCATATAAAATTTTATCTATTTTATGAAAATATTCCTTTATATTTTTTAAAAATTCATTGTTATCCAAATTTTTTAAATATGCTTCAAAAGTTCAAAAGTTTAATTTTGACCATATTTTTCAGTTGATCGACACGAAAAAAAATTATCTTAAAAATGAATGGAGAAATAAATAGTTTACAAATTTAAAATATAAAGACATCTTAATTTGATTTTAAAAATATAGTAATGCACTAATACATTTTATTAAATAATAGGAATTAGATAATAATTTATATTTTATAAATAGAAAATTAATTTTTTTATAATTTATTTGGATAATAAAAATTTAGATTTAATTTAAAATATAATTTTTTATTAATTATATATACATATATATTTCTTAAAAAAATTAATATTTTAAAAATTATTTTTTATTTAATCATTTTAAATATATTATTTTCATCTTTAATCTAAAATTTTTATTTTATTTTTTAAATTTAAGATCTAAAATTTTAAATGTTTACGCTTTTCAAACAAAAAATTTATAAATTTAAAATATGAAATTTTAAATTTATATTTATATTTATATATTCAAGCATAATTTAAATAAATTTTATATATTTAAATTACCTTTTAAAAAATTGTGATATTAATAATAAATATTTAAAAATTGAGGGATTTTTTATGAAATATCACACTATTTTTGTGGGAATGGAACCTAGCTGACGGACGAAGGAGCAACGGAAATATCACAGACAAGTAGTTTGACGGCTCGACGTACGGTACGACACGTGCTCCACTTGGGTATGTCTGCCCTTAGGGCCCTACACCTATGAAATCAAGTCCTTTCTTACCCTATTTTATCATTTTTCTTTGTTCACTCACTTATCTTTCCTAATTTAATGCTATGCATAGTATATTACATCAATACTAAAATACAAATTTTAGATATTATTAAATTATTTTATTAATAATATTTTTTTTAAACTAAGCAATAAATTCATCATAATATTCTAATTTTTTATTTCTTGAAATAAAATGAGATAATATGATTAAACAAGTTCATTCGAGTAATAAATATAAATTTTATAAATAAAATTTATGTTAAAAAAATTAGATATTCCTTTAAAAAATAATAAAAATTGCAAAATTCGTATTTTGTATAATAAATTTGTTTTTAAGTAGAATAATTTATTAAAAATAAATAAATAAATAATGTGATAAGAGTGGAGCAAATGCAATATATATAGATGATGGGGCCAATCTTCATACTTTTTAGGGAATATTATATAAATATATTATTTTTTGATTTTTTTTTTTAATTTTATGTTTATTTTTATTTATTTATTATTTTTTAATATATATTTAATATATATATAATATATATCATATTTTTTTTAAAAAGATATTTTTAGATATGCAGTATTTTTAAAAAAAATATTTTTAAGTAATATTTTTTAAATTTTTTCTAATAGTAAAAATAAAATATTTTTATTTTTTTTGTTATTTTTGAAAACGTTCCTACTTTTTATATGGGGAAATTTTAAGTGCTAACTCAGTTCATTAGTGAGTTTATTTTCTAATTTATTTATTAAAATTTAATTTTTATGGTTAAATTATAAATATATTTTTTATTTATAAATTTTTTAATTTTAATAATATAAAAATAAATTTAACATAATATATGAAATTGTACTCATAATATATTTTATTGCTAAAAAAAAATCTAAATATGTGTTTTGATGGCAGATTAGAGTTGAATATACTTTTATAATATCAATTCTTAAAACATTTTAATTTTAATTTAATATGTCAATGACTCAATGCTGTAGGATGTGCATTTCTGATGGTAAAAGTAAATGTTTTGAGAACCGGACCAATAAAAAGCAGAAAATCAGATATTTGATCGGAATCGAATTTGTTAAATTAAAAAAAAATCGATATACATATATATGTATATATAATTTGATATTTATTATATATGATGAAAATAATTATAATATAATTATGGTTAAATTAAGAATCTATATAAGTTCATATTTTTATGGTATCAATTCAATCACTAAATTATGGACATTCATTTGTTTAAATATTTAGTCATGTAATATGATAACATATAATATAGTCATGATTTTGGTATCGGATAAGTTTTGACGTCGAATAAAATTAAAATGAAACTACTAAAGTTCTCTTAATATCTTTTAATTTAAAATTGCGACATCTTTTTGATTAAAAAATAAAAAATAAAAATAAAAAAATTGACTCATTTAAATTGAAAAAATTAATTTAATTCGATTAATTTTTCGAAAATAGATAAAAAGAAAATAGATAAAAAAGAGTGATTCGTTTGATCTTTGAGTTTTTAGTTTGATCAACCAATTTGGACCGATTTTGATATTCATGGTAAAAGTAGAAAGTGCTAAGAGTTATGAATGATGAGTCACTTTCTTATAAACTACTCAACTACCATATCAAATTGGAAAGCTAGATAACCCACATCACCAACTAACTTACTAATATGATTAAAGTTATGAACACATCAGACTAAATTATAGACAAATAATTTTGAGGTGCTATTTAATTGTTTTGAAATATTTTTATAACTAAAACATGTAAAATTTATCTTAAGCACAAATTTTAATGACATTTAATAAATGGTAACTGTGTTACTCAAGCAAGAATGATCTCTGGGATCGCCCAGTGAAAAGAGAAGCTTTGGTAAGCCCTCTGCCAAGTGATCCAAAAGCCAGATCGACTCATGGGCCAACCCCTCGATGGTTGGCTTTGTGAACTTTTGATGCTTTAAATCAATGCTGAAAATGGCATGGAAAAGTTGGAGGGCATATGCCCTGGTGCTAAACCAAAAAAATTGGTCAACCATTCATGGTTCATTGGTTCTAACAAATGGGCTTATCTCCACCGCAGCTAAACACACTATACAAGCCACTCTAGAGTTATAACCTGAGAAAAATTCCCGAAATAATAGAAATATTTGGAAATTGGGGAGGAAAATAACACTGGTATTTTCTTTTGGTTAGCTCTTTAGGCCATAAAACATCTATAACTTATTAGGAATACTATATTCTAAACAAGCATACACTCTTAGCATCTCAAAGCTATAAACCACAGGAAGTGCTGTGTAGAACTAAATGCCTATAGAGATGTATTGCAGATCCCTAGAATGGACATTTTAGCAGATATGCATAGGGTGGGATAATTTGCAGAAATAAAATTTAAGCTCTTGGATAGCGAGAACGGCCTTTCTTCTTAAGGAACTCAGGAATCTCCACAGAACCACCTTCAGTAAAAGAGGGCCGCCTATTGATTCCAAAGGTTACATCTCCCTGTGATAGTTGACTTGCCTGCATCTTTAACGCATAATAAATAAGCAAAAATTTATTATTAAAATGCACGTGTTTGTGTGTGCGCAATAGAGAGAAAGCAGCACCTGGAGGGGCCTGCCTTCATTTTCCTCTTGCCTCTTAAATCCAGTTGCAATTAGAGTTATGCTGACCTGAATGTAAAACCACTGTATATTAAAACTTTAAAATCCACCATATGAATCCTTTTCAAAAAGTTCAAGCCTAATTCATGTGACAGTCTAGAGATCCCCAGCACACAAATGTCATTTAAAATTCATGTACTTGGTCAAGCACTCCAAACCCGTGCCCAGCTTTACCATCTAAGCCAAGCTTAGGTCAAAAGGGGAAAATATTTGCAATCGTCGCACAGAGAAAAAGGAAGGAGAAAAGGGAGAGAAAGGTGCAAATTGATTGGGTACTATCAGAAAAGCCATGATGTTTCATTTCGAGTCTGGACCTATAGAGCTGTCCATAATAGTTATTCAAAGCTAATATCCATATCACTATGGCCCAAAATGCAGCAGCAGTGATTAAGATTTGATTAAACAGTTTGCATAAGTCCTGTTAGAGTAAGCAATTACTTACTTGACCACTTAGTGATGGATCTATCACTGCTCCAAAAATTAAATTTGCTGTCGGATCTACAAGGTCATATATAACCTCTGCGGCGGCATTTACCTGCAAGAATTGTCAGATTTGTCAAAGATGGAAAACAAATTATTATATCAACTACAATAGAAACAGTGCTTCGAATTGGATTCAACCTCCACATTATGATTCTCTCTGTCATCATAGGCCACACATGAAACAGTTTTGAGGCCATATACAAATAAAAACTATTGTCGACCCCAGTAATATCTTCCTAATTCTGGATAAGACAACAAAAAATGAGGACTAGACATTATCAAGCAAAGTACAAGTAGGAAAACTGGCTAAAATATGCCCCACAACATCCTCTTTTAATTATAATTCATAATACACCGTCAAACAGTGGGAATTATGAGACCAACACCAAAAATTTCTACAATCTCAATGCCAAGGTAAGCAAAATAAGTTGCACTGAATAAAGACAGCTGCTGGAGGAACTGATCACATAAATTAGAGGCCAGAGATGCAGTGCTTTTCTCACAACAATTACTTGGATGAAATGTACTCTCCCAAAAATAGAGACGTTTTAGACTGAAAATTTCTTCTAATATTGACATGTATGAGCTTTTGCATAGGACTAGGTTCACATATAAGATTGAGGGATTAAACAAGATGTAATCCATCAGTATAACCAGAGTGGGGTAAGAAGAGGTACCTCAAATAAAGTCAAATCACTTCCCCCAGTTATGTTCCACACTATTCCAGTTGCCCTCTCTATACCAATATCCAGTAAAGGTGATTGAATTGCATTTAATGCGGCATCTCTTGCCCTTGTTTTTCCTGCATAGAAACAAGAAAAAAGGAAATAAAATTTTCAAATGCCCTTGATGAAAATGCAACCTTGAACCCCAGATCATTACAACATGATAGCAAAGAGGCATCTTTAGGCAATTGAATCACAGGAAACAAAGTAATTTGGGCATCATGATAAAGAGGCATTACATACTATAAGATGCCATAAACAAGAAAAGAATCATTCAAATATTGTTTTGTTTACTCGTAAATGTTTATACGAATCATCAATTACAAAAGAAGTCAAAAGAACAAGGAAATAGGCTATTTTTTCCCTGTACACTCTTAATGCACTCTTAGGCAATTTTGGCAAGCTCATTTTGAACTGACTATTCCTTCTATGCTTGACATAGAAAATATTAACATCAATTTGATTTGTTAGGCTTTTTATCCATGGAGACTCCAAATTAAAATACTTCTAATTTTAGAGATAAACATTATTTTAGCTCTAGAGCATTGCAACTTTAGCTATTGAACCCTTAAACTTCATGTGTGCAATTAAACCCTTGTACATTTCAATTTGAGACTATAAGGAACGAGTTCGAAAAATGCTACTTCATATTTTACACACCTTGTTAAAAGTGGTTGACAATTAAAAGTTTGGATAGAGAAATAATTAAACAAGCGAAACAAAAAATGTACTGTTTCAATTATTTCTGTAGTAAGAATACAATTTCAAAAATAAATGAAGAAAAAAATCATAAAAGGAAAGGGATTCAGTTTCTCTCATGACCTCAACTTCTTCCCCCCTATAATCAAAAACTTCCTCCACTTTTTATATATTTATTCAACAGAAAATCAAGACACAAAAAGAAATTAAAGACACATCAGAGACGTATGATGAAATAACAGCTCCATTCCCTCTTAGGCTTGCCAAGTAATCAAAATACCAAACCCCTTTTGAACAAATTCACTTTGGAGAATTTATTTATTTTTTATCATTTTTAAAGTTGAAATCCATTAATATATTTAATATGTTTAATTCCCTCGTGTCAAATTAGTACTCAATGTCCTCAAATAAAAAAGGTTAGGAATTTAACAGCACAAGTTAAGAGGAATCAATAGACAAAACTAAAAAGTTTAGGGTTAAATAATGGGTTTTTCCTAGTCTTTATAAGATGATGTAAGCTAGACTACTAGCAGTTAATCAATGAGAAAGCTAGACTACTAGCAGTTAATCAATGAGATATTTAGCATCCATGAAAAATATGGGAAGCATGACAAACTGAAGTCACAGACACCAGCAACTCCACTAATCTCTTTTCAAACAGTGATTATAGAGACCGGCTGCTCAGCAATAGGCATTTTGTAGCATGCTGCATAAGGATAGCCATCATCAATTCAACCTATTTGTTTTCCTTTGAAAAGGAATATATCTCATTGTCGACATAGGATAACTACAAGTTTTAAACAAGCCTTCTTCCATAGGAAGCCAAATGTAAATTTAATTTGGAGAGCAAAGCAAAATGGGAAACCTAAACATTCGTGTGACAAGTAGATTTAAATTACCAGTGGCAGTTCCTATCCCCATTAACGAAGATCCTGCATTTGCCATTATAGCTCGCACATCAGCAAAATCCACATTCACCAATCCTGGAATCTGCAAGCCATGAAACCTACCATCAATTAGTGTACAAAGGATAGAGTACCCAAAGATCAAAGCCATGCATGACATTCAACATGAAAACTACCATCTCAGATTATCTAAATAATGGATGATAAGAGATATCTTTTGTCAGCAAAATGCACATAAATTGTTAAGCATATGCACCCAATGTTATCCAGACAAGTGTCAAAGTCTTAATGCAGATGCACTGGCTTTAGCACAATCAAGGACTTCAACATTAATATCGATCACAATATCGAGGTCTCAAAACTATAGAAATATCTACCGAAATATCAATATCGATTTAAAAAAAATGTGAAAATTAATATCTAAACTTGGAAATATTGTATAAAATTTTAAGAAATATTATAAAAGAGTAGGAGGAAGAATTATAAATAAAAAAATGGGAAAATAATTATCTATAAAGTACTTAAGGTTATAAAGTAATATATAATTGAACCGAAATTAAGAATCTAATGTAATAATACAAGAAATAAATTTGATAAGTTCATACTTGGTGAATTTAAATATCACAATACATTGTTTTCTTATAATAATACAACACAAACATAATTATAACTCCACTGTTTTAAATTACTTTTCCACAATAATTGCATATACTTCCAGTAATTTTATCTAGTATACGAGCTTCATGTTTCCACCCAGGATCTTAATGTCTCCCTCTTGAAATTTTTTTGCATAATGTTCCTATAAACATTAAAGCATAATCATAATTTTCTAATATATAAAATGTATTCTTAATTTCTTTTAATTTTTAAAGCAAATTTGTTTTAATTTGCTTTTCTAATATAGCATTAAATTATATGATATTAATAATTTTAATTGTATTATGATATAAATAATATAATAATTTTAATATTATTTGAATAAAATATATTTAATTTGATGCATATAATAATTGAAATAGACATCTAAAAATCTTAAAAGATAAATAACCATAGACATTTAAATAAATAATAAGCTAGTATTTAGATTTAACTCAATAAATTATTAAAAATCTTATTTAAAAATAATTATTAGCAAGTAATAGTATAATATAAGTTTGCTATGATTGGTTGTTAATTTTGTTCTTGATTCAAGGTGATTATATTATACGGCTTAAATAATTATTATGATTATTATTAGAAAATTGTAATAATAATTAATAAGTATCATTCAGGTATGGTCTAGTTGATCTTCTCAAAACCTTTAAGGGGTATGAGAAGTGGGAGATCTCAGATTCAAGTCTCTCAAATCACAAAAATTGTCACCAATTTGATAAGAGATGTTAAAGGAGAGAGCTAGATGTGAGCATTTGTAACCGAAAAGAATTTTAGAAGAACCAAATTAAATGAATCTAAATTTTGAAAAACCAAATCAATTTTTGAATCGAACTGAACCGAACCAACCGATTTTTTACTCTACTAAAACCGATATATTTCGGTTTAATAATTCGGTTAATTCATTTTTTTAATATATATATGTCGATTTGGTTATTTTAGATTTTTTGAACATAAATCAAACCAAACCAAATATACCAAAATTTATAAAAATTTAAATCGAACTAAAACAAATTTTGAAATTAACCGAACCAAATAGACCGAATTAAATTCAACTCTATTCAATTTTTGATTATTCCTGTTTTTTGCTCACCTATAAAGAGGGTTACTAACTTTTGTGTAGTCTATAATATTATTTTGGCCTATTAGGATTCCAATGAACAAAAAATTATAATAGCAATAATTAATAAGTTAAAAAATATATTTAAAAATAATTTAAAAAAATATCCTTTGCAACTTTTTTTTTTGCATTTTTTTTTTTTTTGAAATTTCTCGAAATTTTGTTATATTTCTCTCGATATTTCACTGATTTTTTATTGAAGTTGACTGATATAAATATATTTCCTAAATATTGTCAATATTTCTCAATATATCAATATATCGCTAAAAATAATATCAAAAAGATATGACATGGGTTTTAAATATCATACCCCATGGAAACAATATATATCGAAGGATATTGCGAAATTTTAGTCCATAAGCACAATAAAAGTCCAAGGTTCTAAAGTGTTTATTCAAGTATTAATAAACATAGAATTATTTCCATGATAGAGTAATCACAGAAACCCACACATCTCACTCACAGTTTTCAGATTGTTCTATATGACCCTCAGTCCCCGAGTAAAATTTAGAAGGAACAAGGTCCATCACCATGGATTTTGCAAAGACAGAGTGCAAACTAAAATTTAGGGTTCCTTAGGGTAAAAAAGAACACCTACAATAAAATCACCAACAATAAAATTCTCATTATATATTTTTTTAAATTACGCACCGTAATTATATCAGAGATACCACGAACACCCTGTCGCAAAATATCATCAGCCAGGTTAAATGCATCTGTTACTGGGGTAGACTGGGAAACAGCAGTCAATAACTTGTCATTTGGAATGACAATCAGTGTATCGACATTCTCTCTCAAAGATGCAATTCCTTCCTGGGCCTGTACTGCTCTCCTTCGTCCCTCGAAAGAAAAAGGGGTTGTGACTATACCAACTGTCAATATACCCATTGACTTTGCAACACCTGCAATCACAGGAGCACCACCAGTGCCAGTTCCCCCACCCATTCCAGCCTGCATATAGAAATCCAAATAAGAGAAACAAAACAAAAGAAAGCAAAATGTATAATTCCTAGTAAGAAACCAGCAAACAGAATGTGAACAATAAAATCAACAGATTCAACCGCTGGCAAGCAGATGTACTTTACATGGGTAAGTACCAATAGTGACCTGGATGTTTTAAGAGCAAGAGTACAAATGCTGACACATTCCACGCCAGACAATTATAATTTTTGACAATTGTAAAATTTTCAAACTTTATTTTGAAACTTTGTGGATTTTGTCAGTAAGACAAGGATGCGTTCGTCCATTCACATATGCTCATCCCCAAGTAGAGTTCTCAACTCAACTATGCCCTAATGCCACACTAGTTCAGCTTGAAAATAGGTCATCCCCAAGTTGATTATGCATAGAAATATATCTTAGAAAATTTTTCTTTTTGAAACTTCACAGAAAACATGGATTTCAAATTAAAGAAAACACCTCACCTATTTTTACTCTCCATTACCATTAGCTTTGCCAGCTACATCTAGTATTTTTCCTCTGATTTATACAAACCATTGCAAAAAATAACGTCAAAATATAATTTCTTACAAACTTACACTGAACTGAAATTAGACAAGAACTCGATGATAATGCACAGTGCAAATAGCAACTCTAGAGACATTAATATTCCAGTTACAGGAATTAAAAAAGCAGGAAAACTATAGGCCACGAGAAGCTATTGTTGAGAAATCAACTATAAGTCCAGGAGCACAACATTCAGGGAACAGGGAAAAATTAAACAATCTATACATAATACCTTAATTGAACCATAATAATTAATCCCTCAAGCTCACATCTTCCACAAGCTACCAGATAATGACATAAAAAAAATATAGAAGTTTTGACATTCACCTTAAAAAGCACTTGCAAAGTGTATCAATGTAACATAATAAATCATTAGAAAACTCTGAACAGTGCAGATTCTGAACTTACTGTGACAAAGACCATGTCAGAACCATAAAGTGCCTCTTCTATTGCTTCTTTGCTTTCTTTGGCAGCATTCATACCAATCTCTGGGTTACCTCCAGCTCCAAGACCTCTAGTCAGCTCTTGACCAATTTGCAAACGATTCTCAGGAAATACAGGAGACATTTTCATAGCCTGCACATCCGTGTTGACGATCCAGAACTCCACACCCTTCATTGAGCTCTCTATCATGCGGTTGACTGCATTTGATCCACCACCTCCAACACCGATAACTTTGATCTTAGCTTCATTATAATTACTTGGACTAGATTCATGTCCTAAGCTGTCAGTAACAGTTCCACTTGAAGTATCCTTCCTTGGAGTGTTTACTGTGTTGTTCCCCTCACCTCTAAGCATTGATATTTCAGGGTGCAGGTCCAGAAAAGGGTCTTTGTTGTGATATGGGCTGACACTATGAGACTTTGCCGAACATTTAAAGTAGTTAAACTGTGACTTTTGACTGGTACCCAAATACCTATTCTTATCATCAGACATTTTTAGAGAACCCACCTTCCCCAGGTGATTCTCTACTGACACTCTTCCTCCAAGAACAGTTAAAATCCCCATTGGGTTTCTAGTATCAGAAGGCGTGCAATATGGGGACACACAAGCTGCCATCTTGAATTGGGTTGATGAAATAACAGCAGTTTTAAAAACCAAATTAGCTAATTCCTAATTATATCAAGAAATTCAATTCCAAGACCTGTTGACAAATACCAGACAATCCATCAGTATTTAGCATAAAGATAAACATAACTAAACACAAATCCACATTACATAAAGGTAATACCCTACCTACAAAAACAAAATTTAAAGTACAATTCAAGAATCGCAATGAAAGACTTGTCATAGAAATTCAGTCGTAGAGCTCATAATAAAGAAAAACCAAGAATATTAAAGAGAACCCAACAAAAAATTAATCAATTACCACAAAATGCTGAGAGTGAAAAACAACTGAAAGCCATTAAAATTGAAAGAAACCAATAACAGAGAACAAAGAAAAATAAGCAGCAAAGCAACACTCGGAACACGAAGAGCTCTTCAAATAGAGCAAAGAAAGAAAATGACATCTGGGATAAGCAAAGGAAGCACAGAGCTCTACCTGAAATAGTTGCAGAGTAACCATTTGGCTGCTGAGGAATAGAGTAGAAATGAGGAGGTTTGGCTTTTGTTTGTTTGTTTGCTTTTGGGATAGAAATAAAAAGGGAATCGGGCATGGGTGTTTTCTCTGCCTTAAAACTCGGTGATATGAAGGTCTAAGTTTTAACAACCAACTCCTGATGTTTATTTTAATTACATTTTTTAGAATTTTGATTCTTATTAATTTAAATTTAAAATTAATAATTTCTATTTTTTAATGTAAAAAATTTAATTTTTAAATTAAATTATTTTATAATATAATAATTCAAATATTAAAATATAATTAATTTTTTTAAATACTAAAAATTGAAGTATATCAAAGAATCTTTAAATTAATCATAAAAATTAAGGTATAATATATTTTCAACATAAGATTTAAATTCATACTTCTTTTCTAATACTTAAAAATAATATAACAAGAACTAAGATAATGATAACTAATAAAACTTAAATTACATATTTAATCAATCAAATATTTTTTGTATGGATAAATTGATTGATTGGATATATATATATATATAATTGCATTTAATATACATATAGGTAATAAAAATTTAAAAAAAATACTCATTGTATTACAGTCTATCAGTAAATATATATTTTTTTAATAATATTGAAAATCAATTTTCCTATCTCGTGCTAAAAAAAAGAATTTTAAAAATAATAAAAGTATATATTGAGAGAAGAAAAAAATTACATTTTCATTAATTAATCTTAACTCTTTTTTTTTAGTTTTTTTTTTAATAGAAAAATGAAAAGAAAAAGAAAAAACAACAAAAATCTTGTGAAGATAAATGAAGCCATTTTGCCTTTTTGGAGGAAAGGATGATAGATTCGTGAGCAACAAAAGTACAGGATATGTGGGGCTGTAACACAACACAGTATGAAAGTGAAACAATAACCTTTTTCTTCGGTTAGGGTTTAAGCCATTTTCTGACCCTTCCTTCCTCGAAACCTTTAGTTCATCCCATTTTTGTGGAGGCCCAAACTGTAAGGCTATTATCAACCTGTCTGAGATTCTTAGCCCAAACCATTCCGACTTAAGAGTTTGACCTTGAGTTTTTTTTCTTCAAAAAGAAAAAGTTTGCTTCTATTAGAAAATTAATTTTTAGCATTTATTAATTTTTAGTTTGTTAGTAATTATCATTTAAAAATGTCAATTAAATTAAAATTTACTTATAAGTCAAAATATTTAATTTAAAATAATTTATAATATATATTTATAAAAAATAAAAATAAGTAATATTTTTCGTAAATTATACATTAAATCTGCAGTGCATGCTATTCTATTCATTCTAGTGATTGTCGATTTGCTAATGATATAGGTTTCTGTAAAATATAATTGGGATGTAGTTGTAATTTCACATTGATTAATAATAATAAATATAAATAACTGATAATAAAGAGAATAACTAAATTTAAATAACTTAAGTTATTTTATTTTATAAAGCCATACTTATTATAAGCTTAATACCTAATATTAATATTAATACTTTGACTATATTTTAATTTTTATCTTATCTTGATGTTTAGAATCTAGAAAATTTTACCTAGTATCAGAATTGAGATTCGAACTTATTATATATAAATTATGTTCTCAGATGATTCAAATAGAGAACACCATATGATGTTTTAATTATCATTTAAGGGGAGAGTTAAATATAATTATAATATATGGATAATTTAATATAATCCAACCTAAATAATTTAGGTGATTTTGTGTTATAAAGTATCACTCATTATAAGTCCAATAACTAATATTAATATTTTATAAAAAAAAATAATTCAATCTAAATAATTTAAATAATTTTATATTATTAAATCTCACTTAGCATAAATCCAATACCTAATAAAAATATTAATATCTTGAATATGATTTAAGATTATTTTACTTTAACTTTAAGGCCCAAAAAATTTGACAATTTCACACTTTCAATCAATCATTTGTTGTCATCTAAACGCTATCAATATGAGTTAATATCACCATGGAATTGAGAATTTTCTTGATTTAGAAATTGTTTTTGTTTCTTCTATTTCAAATCAATTACTCCTATTTTTTTTCTTAATCTTCAATAATAAAAAATAAAAATTAATAGAACAAAAGAATGAGATATTGGAGTCTATTAATCAATATATTAAAATTTATATTTGCTATGAAAATATTTCACACAATAAATAATATAAATAATGAAAACTCAAATTTTAATTTAAACCTATTCCAAAAATAAATTTATTAATAAATCAAAAATACAATCACTAATCAATACTCAAAAATAATACCCTCAAAATAACTTCTCTCAATTTTATTATAAAAATACTTTACCAGTATATATTTTATGTCACACCACACTACTCACCAATTGTGGGCTCTAAGCATCTCTATAATCTCTACACAATAGCCCTTGAACTTACTAGTTATTTATAAAGAACAAAACTTGTCTACCAAATCAAGAAACAACAAGGAATTCTATACTAAATTTAAATCATTTTCCAACGAGACATAATCCTAATAATCTATATTTTAATTTAAATTTCATTAAATCTCCAATTCTTCAGTTCAATATTTGAATTGCAATTTTTTGATAAATGTCACCACAAATACATTTTTCTTATTTAATTCTTTACAAGATTTATTATGCACTACACCGTCAACACTTGTGCTAATAATTTACCTGTAAAAATTTATTTTTCCAACCTTTTTTTACTACATCGATTAACTCTTATGACTCCACTTTGCATAAAATATTCATATTTTAAAAAATTTAACTTACCCAAAAAAATCAAATTTCTCTTAAACTCGAGAGTATATCTCACATCACCAAGTGTTTTCACATCATCATCATGTATCTCAATCTAGACCCTACCAATACATTCAATCTCCACCTTTTTATCATTAGCTAGTTTCATGTGTTTATTTTTTGTCTTTTTCTTTTCATCAATAATATCAAAATTAAGCACATTAATCTCAAAAACTTTATTATCTTCAATTGTAAAATTTGCATAGCCATTTTCTTCAATTACACTATTTACAGACTTGCCAAGATTATTCTTACATTGATTAAATTCTACAATATTTTCTTTCATTTTTCTATAATTATATTATGTGATCCTTCTCATGACAATGATAATATTCTTTATCAATATAGTTTACTTGTGATTTTGAGCTTGGATTTGATCTCTTATTTCTTTTATATCTTTCTCTTTAATTACTTTTGTCATGACTAGAACTCACTAAGAAAGCTCCATAATTATTGTTGCTTCTCGACTTCTTTAATATCTCATGTTTCAAAATTGCAACAATAACTTTTTTCATTGCTATTGACTTTTTCCAATAACCATTGCTATCACTCAATTTTTATAAGATAATAAGGAGAGGTGAAAAAGATGATTGGTTTATTTTTTATTTTCACACCAAAATTAGCCAACTAAGTATCTTTCAAATGTTTATGGTGATTTCAAACATCAACACTTTTATCTATTTTTAATCCATACAATTCTCTCTTCAAATATAATTGGCTGATGATGTAATCTATTGTTCAAACTTGACAAACAATCAATTAAAATCATGGTTTTGAAAGCTGAATTGAGTTGAACGGTTTAATCCGAAAAATGGATAACTAATTAGCTGGCCAATCCAATCCACCCTAATTATTTATCTTCCAAAAATTGAATTAAAATTCAATAATCTGGTCAGATAACTGGTGACTCGATTTATTTAGTCTGAACTTTTCAAGTCAGATAGGTAAGTTAAACGATGTCATTTTATTATTCACGGAGCATTCACAAGTTGAATTTTTTAAATTATTATTATTGTTATTATAAATGAAACATGTCATAATATTATTTTAATTACAACATACATTATTATTTATAAATTATCATTCATATTATAGTAAGTCAAAATTTAAAACTCATCAAATTAATATTAAATTAATTTAAATAATTATAAATTTATATAATTTAAATACAATTAAATAAATTAAAATACTAAAATAATATAAAATTTTTAAAAATAAAAGTGAATAGAAATAATGATAATAAAATTATATATGTATATAATTTTATTTTATTTAATTATTTACTTTTTTATTTATAAAAATTAAATTAAATTTAAAAAATAAAATAAAATAATTAACATTAGCATATTAATTTATATATATTTTTATTATATAATATTACTCCAAATTTTATTCTCAATTTAATCAATTTGATTCCAATTAAACTTTTAACTCTCTTTTTTATTGATTTTTTGACCTATATGAGTTTTAGAATATTGATTAAAACATTTAATAATTTTATTTAGTTGAAAAAAAATTTCTAAAACAATTATTGTTTTAATTTAATGGTACAATAAAATTATTTTAGAAGTTGATAACAGAATTCAAATATAACTAATAAAATTAATGGTAAAAAATTTCTAAAATAAAGTATTGAGTTTTGTGTTTATTTATTTGTACTCACTTTATAATTATATTTATTTATTTATTCGAATTTGTATTTATTATTTATTTTCTTAACTTTATTTCGTATTTTATAAGGAAGTTGCTAGAAAATTTTTCTCCTAACCGAATTGGAAATGGTCGACACTCGAGACACGCCCTTATTTTTAAAATTACAAAATTAGCCTCGCTAGAATAAAAGCACAAGCCGTTTAAACGGAAGCTACTTTTTCATGTTCATCTAAATACTCCAAAATGGTCTCGCATTTGTTGGCTGCGGCTGCGGAGAAAATCGGACCGGCCATGAGGCGTCAGGCTCTAAGCTTAACCGACGCGGCGGCTTCTAGAATACGACATCTATTGCAGCAGCGCCAACGGCCTTACCTCAAGCTTGGCGTCAAGGCTCGCGGTTGCAATGGCTTGACCTATACCCTCAATTATGCTGGTGAGTTTCGAATATCTCTTGGCAAGTTGGCATCTTTCTTTCTTTGGATCTCTTCCATTTTGATCTTATCTTACATTTATGAGCAAAAATTTTGCTATAATTTGTTTTTTGTTTTATTTGATGACTTTGTTAATTCATATTCCTTTTCTTGGATTAGTTAAAATTGTGATATGAAAGATGCTTAATTCTTGTTCTTGATTTTTTTTTTTGTTTATTCTAATTGATTCATTGCCTCTTTGAGTAGTTATGTTTCATATTGGCCTAGTTGGGAGGCAAAGATTGATTGCATACTAATTTGTCTTCTTAGGCCTTTTGAGGGGACAATCTGATTTTTGATTTAGTTATCTTCCAAGCAGCCTAAATTTTCTCTTGAGCCCTTTCAAGATTATCAGTTATCACATGGGGGTTGAAAATTAGAGTATTCTTGGCATAGAGGTGAGGAGTGGAGCAGTTTTTCATTCTCGAATTACCTTTGGAAGTTTGTTTTTAATATATCATACGGTGTTCAATGTTCTTTTGAAGTTGAATGTAAATATTTATTGCCTTATCTAGCATATTCTAGGACTATGATGCATATGAACTGAACTATATTAGGCATGCCTTTTTTTAATAGAAAAGGGGAACAGCAATAATACCTTATTAGCAAACAAATTAACTGTTACCCTGGTCATTGATACTCTGTTCAAAATTGAGTGCTTCTTGTTGAAAGGCAATTCAGTTTAATGTTTTCAGTATCAGACTAGCATTGAACAGAAAAGAGTGTCTTTGTTTTCCTATGATATGTGGAACAGTTTAGTTGTTAGTACTAGCATTTGAGAGCTTTGTTCATATATGTAAAACAAATGATCATATATACTGATTTGGATGGAAAGTAAATGATAATACAGATCATTTTTCACAAAAAGAAGGGATAAATCTGTATTTTGCGATGTGTTGTTCATGTGGATTTCTTTTACATGTTATCATGCTTCTATTTATGAAATATAGAAAATATTTGTAATTTGTCAAGATTAGCTTCGTTTTTGTTGAATTTTGTGTTTAACAGATGAGAAAGGGAGGTTTGATGAATTGGTCGAGGAACAGGGTGTAAAGATTCTGATTGATCCAAAAGCTCTTATGCATGTTATTGGAACTCAGATGGATTTTATTGATGACAAACTGAGGTATGCAAATTACATGTTTTTTTTCCTTATTTTCTTGGGTGCTCATTATTGGGTGGCACTGCATGCCTATCATGTGTACACATAATTATAATCACCTGCACAATAATTGCTGCCACCTCACCATCTTCACCTTTACTGACAGTATACTGGTAGGAGCCACTGTCACCTCTCTGTCATAAACTCCTCCATCGCATCTTTACTGCAATTGACATTTTACACCATTGTTCATTTATGTTTGCCAATATGAGGTAAAGTACCACCACAGTACCACTGCCATCTACGATGTCACTTGGACACACCACCATTGCAGCACAACCACTACTGCTTGGGTGTTGGTGTTCAATAATCCACGTCTTATATTAGGCAAGCATAACTGCTTTACTACTTCTTCTGAACTTTATTCTAAGTTCAAGTTGAATCAAGAGAGAGCAACATCATCCTTAATTTATTGCTGGCTAAATTGCTCAACCATGAGATGAAGTGGAAGTGGGAACCTTGCAAGAGCTCTTGTTATGACTTAATTTAGTTTCAAAACTCAGTGCTGAAACAAGTGATTTAAGTGAACATATCTGCTCTCTTTTTGATGCTCAATTACTGTGCTTTATGCTGCTTTGGCATGTAGGCTTTATTTGCATAATATTTTAGGTTTCAACTATAAAAATTTTGCTACTCATTTTAGATTCTCTTTTAATTTGAACCCTGCTTCTCCATGCCAGGTCTGAATTTATATTTATCAATCCAAACTCTAAAGGCCAATGTGGTTGCGGTGAATCTTTCATGACAACAGCTAATGCTGGAGCAACTAAGCAGGGTAGCAGCAGATGAGATTTATGATGGATCATGATGTTATAATTAACCCATTGTTTCATCGGCCCGCAGAGAAATGATGGTATTTGGCAAAAATTTTACAAGGAGATACCTTGTTTTTGCAGCAGATGTTGCTACTAAGGGCTCAAAATCTATATTCTTCTCTAAAGTATGAATCTGATTGTATTGTCATTATATCACTGTGACGTAAATTACCTATGTAATCATGATTTTTATTCCCTTACGTTTATGATATGCAACATCTATACTGTTAATGTATAGAGGAATCACCATCTTTAATCAAATAACATTGATGTTCTTTTTTTTCTGATAAATTGGTATGAGTTGCTTTCTTAATATTTTTGAGATGTCTCCAAAATTTTTTTTGTATATATATTGTTGTAATCGGAGATGTGGGGTGGGGGATATTGGTGGTGCCAAGTGAAGGCTGGTCTTTTAAGTGTTCTTGTATTGGAAAAAGCATGTGGCATTATCAGGTATGAAGTTAAGAAATTAGTTTCGAATAAAAATTGAGTTTGGATGGGCCGAAAAAAATTTTTATGTATAAAATATTAAATTTGAATGGGTTAAATGAAATTTTTTTACAAGTTCTTAGACTCATCCAAGCCATTTCTCTCTCAGTCCGCATTATTAAGAAGTGATTTAATACATCTTTTTGACAACCTATTCCAATTGCTCTAGCTGGAATTTGAATTCTAAATCTCTCAATCCTGAATATAATTACAATATCACTATTTGGTCTCACATAATTGGATTGCTAGCTTAAAAGAAGGCCATTGTTATTTAAATAAATAAAATAAAAAGGCTATTGTATATTAACATTTCAAAATAAATCATCTTATCCTAATTTCAAAATTTAATAATCATGTGAGTAGAAAAATTATACTTTCATTTTAAATTATAATTTTTCATAAATTAGATTGTATATGACTGTGACCATTCCTTAGTACAAGTTACAAGGGAAACCCAAGAAAATTTGCCAAAAGCATTAATTTTTCTAATAGTAGTAAATTTGCAGAAATAATGCATTAATTATTTCAAAAAAAAATTAAAAGAAAAAAAAACCTTCTATTGCCTTTTTGTCAACCACGTCAAGAACAGATAGTAACTACCAAGGATGAGCACGGAATTTGAATCTCTTGAACCGTTTCACATGATTAATTCAAATTATTTTGAGAAATTGAAAAATTGAAAAATATCTATTAAGGATTCAACTGTTTCAAACCGTATGATATTAATAGAATAATTTCGAATATTTATGTTAATTCGAATCGAGATTCATCCCGAATTATTTAAACTTTATTAAAAATTTAAATACCCAAATCAATTTAATAATTATTAATGAATAATTATGTCTAAATTGGTAAGTTACTGTAGCATATATAATTGTTAATTAATAAAATAAAGATATAGATATATATAATATGTTAATTTATAAAATATAAAAGTTATATTTATTAAGTATTTAACTATGTAGTATATAAAAGTCATAATTATTAAGTATTTAAATCATAAATATATATTAAGTTATATTTATAATATTTAAATGGTATGTATATGATTAATAATTATTATTATTAATTACTATTTAGTAATAATTAATTAGTAGTAATAGGTTTACATCATAATAAATATTTTAATTTTTTTTATATATTTTAATTTAATTATTTAATTATGTAATATAAATTATTTTTTATTTTAATATTTTCATTAAAAAAATGTGTTTGAAAGAGATATAATAATTAAGAGATATATAATGTGAGGGAATTAAAAAAATATAAATAGATTAAAATAATAAATATAATTAGAAAGATTAAAATAAATTAAAAAAATTTAAAGATCAAAATAAATTAATTTTTTTTTTAAATTATGTATTTTATAATTAAGATATTTATTGCGAGACAGAATGTGTAGTCTAAATTTAATAAGATATTTTATATATTTATAATTTCATAATTTATTTAACATTAATTTAAAAAAATAGTATATTATAATGTTTTGTATCAATAAATCTGAAAATTCAATTTATAGTTTCATGCTAACCCGTAAATTTGGAACAATTTTGTTTTTTTTTTCATAACTGAACTGTAGAAAAAAAAAATAATCTTACAAGCATTTTTCAATATTACAGTCTTGGTAATTACTACAACTAACACTACCGAACTGAACCTTCTGTTCCTGGAGGTTACAACCAGTAGCAAACTAGTAACTGCCCTGGTGGTGACGTGGATTTTCACACGAATGATAATCTTTCCTACACTTGTGGAAAACAACACCGATATGCCATTGAAAAACTCTCACCTACAGGGAAAAAAGAAAGAAAGAAAGAAAGAGCCTCTCGGCGTTGCTCGGAGCTTGGGCCAATCGCTTTGAACCTTAAAATCCAATTGGAAACTCGAATCTCGTCCATTTACTGGTGGCTCTTTCATTTATTATTCTCTCTTTTTTTCTTCTTCTTTCATTCATTATGCTCCGGCCATCGGCCATGACTCGATCGGATTTTAATTTTAGTTAACAATCATCATTTTCGGGCCATCCTTTTTCGGTAAGTTACCCACAAATCCTGTCTTTTTATATAATATTCTTAGTGATTTTCTCTTCTTTCCCAGTAGAACTGAATTGTTTTAGTTGTGTTTGATGGTCATATTCCTGGATAATAAGAAAATTTCACGACGAGTTGGTGAAATCTTGAATTTTTTTCTCCCTTTAATCAGCAGTGGAATTTCAGATGATAGCCTTGAAATTTCTGGATGCTGGATTTTTGATAGACTAGCAGTTCTTTCTTTATTTTCCTTTGGTGCTTCTTTTGATTTGGGTATGGAGCAACTTCTTGTTGAAGTTATAGGAAGTATACTGTCTCGGCTTAAGGCTGCTAGAGATGTTGTTATTGCATCTACACTTGCAAGAAATGGCGTGAAGCCTGGCGTATTCGTTTTCATACTCTTTCCTTCAATTGCAATGATTGGCCTGGTTACCGTGATCTTACCACTAGTGGATTGGAAATTCTCGTAAACAACATTTCATGCGTTTCAGCTTATTCTATCAGCATATGCAGGTTTCCTTGGGGTGGCTCCCTCTGATTGCAGGATTTTGACAGAGAGAGATTGACCATGCAAGATTTTCTCATTTTTTACAAGGTTTAATATGCGTGTCGAGCGTGTAACGTCGTATTAGAGAAGTGTTTTAAAGCACATATAATCCTAAAACTAAAAGTGTTTGCGCTTCTTAGGCATGAATACAAATGGCAGGAAATTCATGAGCTTGCATCAACAGAATTGGTATGTCCCCCAAAACAAAAAGCTTGATCGCACTGCTCAGAGCTAGCAGAGTTCCATTTCCTCATTGCCAACTTACTTCATATTCAAGAAGTTCTCATTTACAAGATTTTTTTTCCCCAAATGAAAATGGATGAATTTTTCCCATCAGTTCCCAAAATCTACAAGTGCTTGTTCTTATTTTAACTTTCTTGCTTCATTTTATATATTTAACATGTTTCCCTCCAGTATCTCCTATCATTCCAAGGTTTAAAATAACCACAGAAGGTAAAAGAAAAAAAAAGGGTTCGCTGGATTTATAATAAGAAAATCTAGCTTTTGTAACTATGTCAATGACACAACTGGAAGTCTGGAACTGGAGTTATAATACATTCAATAATTTATAATCGTAAGGAGCTAGCCATTCTGCAGTCCCAAGATACATCCTTATTCGTCTCAAGGCCCTTGATTTCTCTATAATGTATTCTGAATTTTGATCTGTGCTTCAGTTTCCAAAATTCTGTATCATACATATGGAAATTAATGGAATAATGAAATAAAACAATGTAATATGTAACTCAAACCGGACTAGTCAATGAAAGCATCGTTGTTTGATAGTTCGACTTTTTAAACATCAAAATAAAAATGCAGCATTGCAGCATACCATTGCTTTGCATTATTACAAGGGACAGCTCAAATTCCTTCTCATCATTCTCAGTTTCTCTTTAGTCTTTTGGGCCTTAGTCTGCACTTTCATTCTCAATTCTTCAAGATACTGCAAAAAAGATTCTAGAATATAACCAGAAACTACTATATGTTTATATAAAAAACAGCAGGCAAAGAATTAAAAAACGGTGAACTTAGAATTATACAAGTTTTTACCTGCTGTTTTCTTTTCCTTTCTAGCTCCGCCTGTTCGAGTATAAGAACACAATTGTCACAAAATCATATACAAAAAAGAAAAAAAAAAGATTTTATTCTTAACAGTGAAAAGTAATATTTAAAATACATACTCAACATAAACATACCAAAGCATGCCTAAGTTGCTTGTTCTCTTCTTTTAGTTGGTTTAGCTCTGCTTCTAATTCAACTGTGTATGCCTGCAAAACCCACATATACTTTGATAATATGGTAGACCGAGTCTAAGAATTCCTGGCATTAAGGTAGAAAATAGATAGTATAAAGAATAATGTACCTGTTTTCTAGCTCTAGATCTTGCAGCGGATTCTCTGTTCTTGATCATCCTTCGTTGCCTTCTTTCAACCACCTTCTCTACTGGCCCATCAATAATCCTCTTCCTTCCTCTTAACACTCCCATATCTATTCCAAATTGATTTGCAGCATCATCAATACTACTATTAACCATTGCATCCGTCGACACAGGACTCACTTGCCCTACTACTCCCATTCCCTGACTTGGTGCATATCCTCCACCACCACCACCATTCCCTACTCTCCCCCCGTAAACTGCTCCTGGTGCTGCTGCTGCTGCTGCCTGTGGTGGCCCGACATTTTGTCTCATTGTCTGATAACCAGCAGCAGCGCCTCCACCAGCACTGGCAGCAGCAGCAGCAGCCATTCCCAGAGGCCCAGAATCAAAATTTGTCCCCATTGCAGGATTATTATTATTATTATTGCTTTGGTACAGCCCGTACTGCTGTTGCTGAGGTGGTTGTACTGAAAGTGGTGGCATTACAGAACATTGTTCTCTCACTACTCCTGCTTTGATAAGAAAATCCTCCAATGTCATTTCCCCAAAAGTCGGCTGCCGAGCAGTAGAATCAGGATTCTGCACATTGTTATTACCATTAATATGAGACTTACTCTGATCCTGACCTTGCTGCTGTTGCTGCTCTCTATGTATTTCAGACCAAACTTCATCCACAGTTTTTCTACACAATGGTGCAGGCAAGCTAAGCGATCCTTGTCTAGGCAAGCTTGGCTGCTTACATATACCTTTATCGCCACATAAATCATTGAACACCTGATTTCCCTTGTTATTATTATTTAAGTGATCAATGTTGCTAGTTGCAGTAGCTTGATTTTCCTCTGCATTCCATATGCTAGTAAGAAACTCATCCATATTCATGGACCCAAAATTCTTACCACTCTCGCAAAGAGCATGCTGGAATTCATCGAGAGTAAGAGAGTAAATTGAGGATTGTCTGCCCAAAGAAGAAAAGGGATGATTTTTATTAGGCTGTTGGACAGGTTGCAACGGTGACTCGACCTCACTGTGCGATATCACTTCAGAATCGGTAACCACCATTGTTTTGTTCGCCTTAATTTTGTTTTGTTTTGTTTGGTTTGGATGGTCCAAATTAAAGGATTAGAAATGGCGTTTCTGTCAGTGGACCTGAAAAAATTAATTGGTTGCAAGAAAGAAATGAAATAAAGTCAGTATAGAAAAAGAAAGATAATATACTTTTGCAGAGCAAACAGAAAAAAAAATGCTTTAACGCTATAAAGAGGAATGGAACTCCACTCCTACTATCAGAAAATAGACATATTTGCTTCTAGTTGGTGGGTCCAAAACTAGATGTTTCGATACACTTAATAATAATCAAATTTCCTTTTTTCTAAAGAAAATGAAAATCTATATATTATGTTTTTTAAAATTAATTGGAATGATGTCTTATTACAAGTACCATCTAATTAGTAAAACTATAACAAGAGAAGAAATAGACCAATCGAAACCCGCAAGGCAACTTTGAAAATAACAATTTCCTTGGAATATACCATAAAAAATAAAAAAAAATTCCTTGGAAAATTATATGGACCTACCATCCATCCATCCGTAATTAAGGTATTCCATACGCCATATATTATACATGAGAGATTATAAATATTAAGACCATATAATAAAAAAAAATTATTATTGATATTATTAGTCCAACACCAAATGTAAGGCAAAGTTGTCTTTCTTTATATTTTATTGTTTATTTTAGTCACAAAGAAAGCTCTAAAATATATAATTTAAAAAAAAAAAAAAAGTTTCCCAAGTAGGAAAATTTCTTACTTTAGTGGGAAATAATAAAAAAAAATTCAAAAGAATCTTTCTTCTTTTGGAAAACCCATTATTATTGGTTAATTAAGTATTTTAAACAAATTCTTTCTTATTTTCTTCAACTCTAAACCTCAAAAACCATATTTGAATTTATATAGTTGTTTAATTAATTCTTATCTTCCTTATTCTTTCTCTCTAGTTAAAGATATAATAATGAAATAAACAAAAGTTTTAGATATAAAGAAAAATTGCTCAAACTCAAAAGTTGAAATTGATTTGAAAGAATTGCTCTTCAAGAATCTCCAAGAAATAGAAAAAGAAAAAGGAAAGAAAATCAAGAAACTTACCAGAGAACTGAAAATTTAATATCGAAAATCCAAGAAATGCTAAAACAGAAGAAGTGGGTTTCACTTAATAAGCTTCAAGGCTATATATAATATCCTTGGATCTTCCTGTATAAAAAAGACCTTAATATCAATAAATAAATATCTGGGTAAGGGCCCTAAGAAGAAGAAGATGATGATGAAGACTATAGTGCGGAATAGATATTGTATAATGATAAATAAAAAGGGTTGGTTATGTTCTATATATATATTTTCTTGAATCTTATGACACTATTTTAAGAATTTAATTAATATTTAAATTTTATCAATAAAATTAATATTAAAAAAATAATTTTATGGGCATATTTTTCAAATAAAAAAATAAATTAAAATATCGGTTCTTAGGGTCAGAAAGTGGGTCCAAAGAAGCGTATTTGGAGTCCGTCCGTCCAGAATGGGGTAGGCATGCAATTCTTGACACGTATCTTACATGTGTCTTTCGCAATTTGATGTAGAGGTTTCCAATTCACTTTGCTTACACGTGTAAATATTTTATTATTATATATATTTATTTATATCCGAAATATTATTTATTTATTTTAAATTAAAAGTAAAATAATTTATACATTTATTCACTATCCACACTATCTCATAATAAATTTGATAATTATAAAATATATAATTATTAAAAAAAAATATTATACTTTATTATTTTTAATTTATTTATTTTAATTTTCTTACGCTTTTCTAATTCCTTTATTTTAATATCTCTTAATTACTATTTTTATTTTCAACATATTTTTTCATAAAAATATTATTATAATATTAAAATAAAATATAATTTTAATTAAAAAATAAAATAATTAAATTGAAACATACCAATAAAAAAATTATAATATCTATTATATAATGAAGAAATAAATTTTAGTATTAACTGATATTAGTGTTAACTGATTTTAAAGATACTGATCATGATTTACTCATTCCGTCTCACAATAATTATACTAAAAATAAAATACATAATTATTAATAAATAAACTTTTAAATTATTTTAACATTTCTATTCATTTATTATTTTAATATATTTATTACTTTAATTTCTCTCTACCTTTTTAATTTTCTCATATTATATATTTCTTAATTAATTTTTATATTTTTTACTATATTTTTTTAATAAAAATACTTATTATAGTGTTAAGTTAAAATACTTTGGATTATAAAATAAGATAAATAAATTAGAAAATACAAAAAAAAAAAATTAAAATATTTATTATGGAAGAGAGAGTAATTTTTGGAGAAAAGTGATAATAACTTTTTTTAATATAATTAAGACGTATAATATGATTCAAAATTAAATAAAATAAAAAAAAGTTTAATGATATTATTACTATATTAGTCAATTTCCAAAATTATTATTATATTAGTCATTTTTCAGAATAATTTTATTTATATATCTTTAAATCTTACTATAAAATGAAAAGAAATATTTTTATTATATTGTAGTTAGTGGTAAATTCATAAATTTTTATTTTTTAATATAGACAAAATATATATATGTATAAGTAAATATAAAAAAAATAAATAGAGGTAAATTTATTAATTTTGATATATATATATTTGAATAAATGAAAATTAGAATTTCTAAAATGAAAAAAAAAATTGAAGTTATTATTTTATAAAATAGGATCATTGGTATATTCTAATGATTATATTACAAAACTTTTATCATATTATTAAAAAAAAAATAATGAACAAGGTCATAAAAAAAAAGCTAAATTTATAAGAAAAATGAAATAAATTTAATTGAAAATAATTTTGAAGATTTAAAAATAAATCTATTTTGAAAATTAATTGATATAACAATAATATCAGTAAAAATTTATTTGTCTATTTAATTTTAAATCATATTACATATTTTAATAATATAAAGAAAATAAAAAGAATGTAATATAATAATAATAATAATAAAAAAAAAAAAGCTTCTTAGACTCCTCTTAATGGTAAATTGAGTTGGTTTAATATGGAGAAAATTAATTAAGAATTTACACTTCTTTGAGATAAGGTAAGAATTTATACTTCTCTAGTTAAATAGTTATAATCTCTGAAAAAATAGTTATTAATTAATTATTTTACCCATAAATTTTTATTAATTTTACTTATACAATGAGATATTGTTATTTTTACAACACATGCATGAATTAAGTGATAAACATTACACTTGCTATAAAATATTTTCACCATTGAAGAAGGCATTGATAATATCTCCAAGGAGTTCCCTTTTCAAGGGAATAAGAAGAGGCTTTGAAGCTCACAATTGATGGATAATCTCAGGTCAGTGTTGTCAAGAAAGGCCCAAAAATCAAATTAAACATTAAAAACATTGGGCTTTTTTGAGATACCATACTATACCTGATGTGATAACCATTTTCTTTAGGCCATATGTGAAATGAAATTCACTAACAAAGTGAATGAATTTTACATTAATTTATTTCATATAATATGTAAAGAATTAGAATCATTTTATTAATATTGAAGTATAACCTATATAATTTCTTTTAATTTGATAACTTATATACCCTTTTTATTTCCTTTTGATATTCTTTATCTAAATTCCAATCTAACAACTCAGAGATATCTCAAGGGATTAATAAGAAATTTTCAGGTAGAAAAAATAAAAATATTAAATTAATTATTCAGTGCTAACATTTTATAAGTATAAAATTATAATATAATTTATAAAAATTCAAATTTTAACCTTTTTATCTTATTTAATTTGATATATTAAAAAAGCTTATTAAACAAATCTATCATAAACTTTGCAATGGTACCTCATTTTTAGAAAATAGATAATTTTATCCCTATTAAAAAAATTTATTGTAATTATACTTCAAAAGTTAAAATTCAAAAAAAAAAAAAATAATGAAATAAATCTACCCTCAACTTTATGGCATTTTGCAATGATACTCTATTTAAAAATATATATATATTATTGTAATTTAACCAAAAAATCAAAATTGAAAAAAATACTTTATTCTTATCTAAATAAAAAAAATATTTTTTTCTCACTATTTTATGAAATCATTTATTATTTTTATCGTTAAATAAAAGTGTTTATTATTACTAAACATATAATTCAATAATTAATTTATAAATATTATTGAATTTGTTTGGTTGTGTAGTAAATCATAAATAGTAAATTTATTCAAATTCATATATATATATATATATATTTATCATTAAATTTTAATATAATATAAATGGATGTATACTAGTCAATAGGCTTTTTTATAAATATAAAAAAAAATAGTGTATTATAAATCAAATAATTAAATCAAGTGGTTGACTAATATATAATAAAGTGTTTCAGAAATTAAGGCTTATTTAAAAAGGATATAATTAAGATAAAATTGTCTATTTTATGAAAATGAGATATAATTATAATAAAGTTTATAATTGATTTATTCAATAAGTTCAATATTTTTTTTTATAATTTTAATTTTAAGTACAATTATAATTTAAAAAAAAATTAAGATAAAATTATTTATTTTATGAAAATGAGATGTAATTATAAAAAGATATAAAATCTAGAGCAGATTCGTCCATTAGACCTATTAAAAAAATATATAAAGGAAACAATTAAAAACATCATGATGACATCAGCAATAGCTAAATTAAAAAGAAAAAAGAAAAAAGAAATGCAATTATGATATGAAAAATACAAAATAATGCCTACGCATGGTTAGTGTAACATCAATTAATGTCGCCGCTAATGTAGATTTAAAAAGCTAGAAGTTGTTAATTTCAAGATCTTATGTGGCATTATTTTGGGAAAAGGGCGCATGGACCTGATTTAACAACATAATGATGTTTTGATAACAATAATCAATGTTATCTTTAATTTGTTACGTATGTTCATTATTCAAATTCAAAATTATAATACTATATAAATATTTAATATAAATAATTATAAAAAAAATAACTTAGTTATAACTTATAAAATTATTCTTGTTGGAATAAAAAATTAAAAAAATTAATTTCTTATTTGTTAATATTCTTTTTAAAAAGAGGATATATTAATTACGATTTAATTTAATTATTACAGCTAAAAAGTTAAACATTAAAAATTTTAGTTATAATTTCAAATTATTAATAGTTGAATTTATAAATACTGTTCCAAATTTTAAATTTATTTAATTTCAAATTATTGATAGTTGGATTTGAAAATATTGTTCCAAACTTTAAATTTATCTAATATTTTATAAATTAAAAACTCGAGTATTAAATATTGATTATCAATTGCCAATTGAGAGAAACACTTAGGGGTATTTAATAGAACGATGGCTAAATGTGCGATTGGTATAAAAATACGATTGCCAAATCGCCAATCGCTAAAAGCAGCTTATAGCTGCTTATGAAATTTACCTATTAAAGAGAAAATTTTACCATAATCGAAATTTTTAGTTGGCCAATCAAACATTATAAATTTTTTCAATTAGCGACGCACATATTAACAATCGGCAATTAGAAGTGTTTAATTGGCCAACCAAACAGCCCCTAAATTAAAAAAAGAAAAAAAAAAAATTGTTTGCTCGATGTTGTATTATTTTATTTTCTTACTTTTGATTGTTTGATTTTTTTACTTAGCGATTTCAGTTAATTTTAATTTGAATTCAAATGGAGTAAAATTTATAAAAATTAATTCTTTTATCATTTATTTTTTTATTTTTAAAATATAAATTTAAAATTTTATTATTATCATTCAAATTAAACAGTTTACATTCCATAATTAATATGAAATGTTTTGTTTTCTTTGTAAAAAAAAACAAAAGTACGAGTCTCACTATCCCAAGATGAAATAATAAATTCAGAGTGGAAATAATCATCATTCTTTAAACATTTCATATTAATTATATCATTTCCCTTCACTGAGAAGCAAAAGGATTATAATATAGCCATAATAAAATTCCCAAAACATCCATATTCCTCTATTTAATTACTAAAAAAACATAAAAATATTAAAAATATAAGCATGAGTTCATGGGTCGTGCTATTGCCCCTTGACTACATCAAGAAATAAAATACAATAATTGCTTCTGCCACTGCCCTTTAATTAATTTGTACATGGTTAATATATAGTATATAATAATATATAATACATTAATCTAATTATTATCACTTTGAAACAACTAATGATAATGTGCCAAATAGTATTTAATATGGCCACTAATAAAAATAAAATAAAAAATTTAACTGGAAAAAAATATTATTAGTGTTTGGAGAGATTACTCAATATATCTTATACATGTTCACCATTTCTAATAATTGTGCAAGATTTACAAACATACTTTTTGATGTATATTTCGTTTGATTATGAATATATAAGTATATTAACAAAAGTGTTCACAATTCAATAATAAAATAATTATTAAAAGAATAAATGTATCATTAAGAATTAAACTCATAATTTTTTTGCATTATTATAAAATTAATATTCAAGCTATTAATCTATTATTTTTTTTTTATTACCATGTAACTTATTTGACATTGAGATTAAAAATAAGAGATTATTAGCATTCAAACATAAAATTTTATTTTCCAATTTTCTTTGAAAAAAATATTTCAGAGAATACTCTAATTTTCTGTAAGCTTTAGCTATGAATTTCATTGTAGATGGAAAAAGAGCCATAAAAAGATAAAGATTACATTTCCTATTGTGTAATTTAAATAAATATTCAAATGTGTATATATATATATATAAATCCTGGAAGAGAAAACAATACATATTTGAATTTTTGTGATAATTACGTATGGAGTGTATAAAGTTCTATTATGATTGTATAATTAATACACTAATTGGAGAGGGATATTTAAGTACTTTCACTAGTTTAAGCATTTCTATAAAAGCCATCTAAACTTGCAAATCTAGCAAAGAGTGTGATAGCAAAATGTCTCCAAAATTGAACATTTTGTTGGTTATTTTCTCCTTACAATGCCTCTTAGCCTTGGCCTCAGACCCTGACCCAGTACAAGATTTTTGCATACCAAACCCTAAATATGGTGCCATAAGAACTGCTAAGTTCACTATCCCAATATGCAAAAATTCCTCAGAAGCAACCACTGATGATTTCATCTTTTCCGGTATGAAAACTCCCGGAAACTTCTCCGAGACCGGCCTTGCAACTATTCCTGTAAACCCAACAAACTTTCCTGGCCTTAATACACTAGGCATGTCCTTTGTTAGGGCTGATCTTAAGGTTGGTGCCGTTAATCCACCACATTTTCATCCTAGGGCAACAGAAATTACTTATGTAGTGCAAGGAAGTGTTTATTCAGGGTTTGTGGATTCTAATAATAGGGTTTATGCTAGGATTCTTGAACAAGGAGAGGCCATGGTTTTCCCTAGAGGTTTAGTACATTTCCAAATGAATGTTGATGATAAAGCTGCAACAGTTTTTGGAAGTTTCAATAGCCAAAACCCAGGAAACCAAAAAATCCCAGCTGCCGTTTTTGGGTCTGGGATTGATAATGAGCTCTTGGAGAAGGCTTTTGGATTGAGTTCTAAGCAAATTGGAATGATGAGAAGAAGGTTTGATCCTAGACGTGTTTAGGTGAGGAATGAAAATTAAGAGGGAGGGGCATTTTGATCTATTTGTCTATCCTATATAGTTTTTTTTTTCCAGTAGATATACGAGTGAAATATTATGCTATGGCTTTTTTTTTTTTTGGGTCAATGGTTGTTAAATATCTGGACTGTTGTTTGGTTGTGTCAAATATAATACTATATTTAGAGCAAAAATTATTATAAGAAGCCCCTTTTCTTCCCCAATCTTTGCAGCATTAATCTAATAGTTTTAGAAAATGTTATATATACTCTGTCCAATACATCTATATATATATAAAGGAAAATGGCTACTTTATAAAATAACCCCACAAAATATTGATAGGCTGATAGCCAGGGTATATTTCTCGTAGTCCAGTGATAATGTGTTTCTCGATGTAACAGTAGAAGCACGTTGAGACCCCATCTCTTGATGTTCTTTAAAAAAAAAAAAAAAATGTTTTTGAGTCCCCTCTCCTAATCCTCAAAATACACGTGTGCACAAATAAAGTGCAAGCTGTAAAGCATACCTCACAAAAGTAAGGATGAGCAAGGATATTACGTGACAATATGCAATCATATTTCCCACTACAGATAGCTGCATCTCAGCAACACATCAATGGCCTGCAGGAAAGATCAGAAGAAAAATTATGCATTTCTAAATTTCAAATAATGAAGAAATTCATTGGAAGAAATCATAGATGAACCTTCAGGCTCAATTTTGTCTTAAGCACACATTTGATGTGAACATTTTCCATCTGATTGGCTCCATCAAAAACAATGCATTAATATTTGGAACTGTCAAATTTCATATTAAAGATAATATATCCATGTCAATTTTCTTAGTAGAATTCATCCACTAAACAGCGTCTTGAAGTTTGATCTAAGAAGAGTTTCAAGTTAATGTAAGCATTACACAGCACCACATAGAACTGTGCATGTATTATTAATGACAAGAGACGACAGACCACACTACAGATAAAACTGAGGATCCGTATCACTCAGTTCATCCTTTCAACAGCTCACAGATCACCAGCTAATTCAAAACAAATCTACAGGTATAGCCAAAATGTTTAAATCTGATTATAAAACAGTAACAGCAACAATTTAGAAATGGTACAAAATTTATCTTGTACAACAAAAATGAGGAACATAATTTTGAATTTTCAGGTTGGAGAATGAAAGAAACCAACCAAAATATCTGACCTGTGGTAGTCCATTAACAATGCGGAAGCTTACTACTCTCCGGTTAACATTGTCTTTATAATTTTATCGGCCATCCCATCAGCAAAAGGAAATAAGTGGCCAAAACCTGGTAGCTCGTGATAGTGAATCCATGGAAGTCGTTGAGTGATGTAGCGTTGCAACATAACAGGCACAATCTTATCTTCGTCTCCTTGCCATAGATGAACAGAACCTTCATTGTTTGGAAATGGATTTTCCAGATCCATAGGATCAAATTCCCAGGTGCCAAATGCAATCATTAGATCACGATGGATGGATTCATATTCACCTTGCTGTCTTGTCTGTCCACGAAGGATCTATAAATTGAAAATAATAAGAAGCAGAAGAATAAAGTTACAGGATCGGTAAGCTAAAATTTGAAAATAACAATTAGCAGAATTTATAGAATATTAACTATGATTGCTGCGATTGAATGTATATATCTTTGGGCAAAGGAGTATTTTACACATCCAATGTGCTCAAAATAAATTATAATATCTTTTTTTATGCATGAAAAAATAACTTGAAACTCTCATGAGATCTCTGGATATCATCAAGCCTAATTTTTTCTCACAAAATCAAATTAATGTGAAATTTTTCTAACAGAATCAGCCAAAAGGCCTAGAATTCATTACATGAACCATTAACAAGAGGTGAGATGGGATATACTGTCACCGCACAGATGCCATTACACTCCCATATTGCGAAAATAAATTCTCAGCACTGAACAGTCAAAGATCCAGTGGACAGCATTTTCATGCACAAACCCCTACCTCAAAGGTAAACTTTAACATCCTTTCCTCATCTTATTGCCATGCATGTGAGTGAAAATAGTTACAAAAATGGGGGAGGAGTATGGTTCTTAAAATTTATAAATCACTCGAGTTCCTGTTATGTAAGTTGGATATACTGGAAGTTCCACAACAATGAGAAAGAAAGTTCAACAAAGAGAATGTCATAAAGAAGTAAAGAACACAAGAATCATGCATAGCTTACATGGGTTCCAGATTTCATCTGCGGAATTTGCATGGGTCTATGCTGGGTTCCAATTTTGGAAATATGATTATTCAAGACCAAACCTAAAGATAGTAATGACTCAATTCAACAAATTTTAGGGATACAAGCCTAGAATCCCCAGTCAACAAAAAATTATACTGGACCACCAACCAATAGTTTGTAGCCCAGCAACCAATGGAGTCCAAATATTGTCTCCAATAGATGGTGCACATTTGTATATTAGGAACAACCAAAATTTCTAAACAACCACTTTGATGGTATTTTGTTCCATATGGTGCAAGAAGAATAGCACAAAAAAGTTGTAGGTAAAAACAGAAGATCACCTGATAATTCTTATCCTCTAAGATCTTTGCAATGATTTCTTTGTCTTGCTGCGAAAAAATTTCGGGAGAATGAGCTATAACATAAGAACCAGGGAACCACTTTTGAGTACTCCACCAATAGGTTAGCCAGGGGATGTAGTGGGTAACACGAAGCGCCCATTGATCTGATGGAAACTTTTGACAGTAGGCTTCTGTAGATAGGTTTGCAGGAAAACCAGGCCACCAGTAGTTTATGGCTGGAGTTAATAGCGTTACTCCAGCTAGCCTGTCAAATCAGCAAAAACAATTCTTCACATAACAGAAGGTACAGAAAGTAAAAAAGTAGTAAGTACAACTGCTTATGCACACAAAGACATTCATTTTAATTCTCTTTATTGCATTCATTCATAAAGCCCAGAGAAATAATACCTGTGAGGAATGTACTTGAGGCAGCTCCAAGTCAACTCACCACCCATGGAAAAGCCAATCATATAAAATTTGGATCCTAGTCCCAATTGATCAGCAAGCTCTTCAATATCCAAAGCCAAGCTTTTCAATGTTCGTTTTGGATGAGGATCACTCTCTCCATAACCTGGTCTGTCAAAGGACACAATGTAGACCCCTAACTCTTCAACAATTTCCTGAAAGAACCCACCAGTGATTCAGAAAATAATAATTACTATCACACTATACTGAAAACTTCAAAGGGGTGCAGAATAATAGGGTACAAGAAAAACAAACAATTAGTACCGGTGCAAGGTGAGTGGCAACAACAGCACCGTGCCTGCAAGAATCAAAACCATGAACAAAGATACTTTTGAATTTGGCCACATCTTTTGAGACACCATGCTCCTTGTATGCCAAATGTCTCCCATCTCTAAGCTTTATTCTTGGTGCTGTAATAGGAGGCCCACCTGGAGAGCCACATGTCTTGGGTGGAGGAGGAAGCATCGCCTGATAAGCCCATGCCAAAATCCCCACAAACAAAACTAATAGTATTTTTGAAAAAATCCCTGAAATATTAAGCTCAAATTTAGACACAGTCAACAAAATTGGAGACAGAATTGAGCTACCAAAACAAAAATCGCGACCGAAGTACTAAAAGTAATGGCTCAAACATACTTATGACTTATCTTTATGTTACATGGAATACAAGAATAAGAGTATTAAACCACCAACCCAATAAATTGAAGTCCAAAACTTATGAAAATTCTAACCCTATAGTATTTTAACTGAAAATGTCTGTGTATTGGACCACATTTCTATGCCTTCTCTCAAAATTGTGAATTCCCTAATCTAGCCAATTAAAACCGTAATAAAGCTTATTGCCTCAATTATCAGGCAAAGAAGCAGTACTTAATTATTTCACAAACACCAGCATAAATTTTTAATCAAAATTACCAATTTTTTCATAGGACAAATTTGAATTGAAATTATTTCCTTCTATCACGAAAACCAAATCTATAACAACAAATCCAGAGAGTCAACTCTTTGTCTAAGTAAAACTAGTAGCTCGAAGTAGTGGGTTGTTCATAGAATTTTAATACAAGCAAACAATTCTTATTCTTTGATTTCAATTAAATTTCCATTTTCACGCACCAAGACATGAATAATCTAGATTCAAAAAAAATATAAGAATTCCAATTCATTCCCCTTGCTACTTATCTGAGCAACCAAACAGAGAACCAAATCGAAATTCCAATCAAGACCCAGAAGATAAAAGACAAATCATATGAAAGAAATGAGACAAAACCCACCTGAAGGAAGCTTAAAAGAGCTGCTTTGCTTAGCTCTTCTAGTGTGGGCTCTGGCTGAAGCTGCAGATATCTTCCTGTTCACTCCTCCTCCAGCCATTTCTGACCAGTCAGAGATTTACAGAGGGAAAGAGAGAGAGAGAGAGAGAGAGAGAGAGAGAGTGAGATCTGGGTGTGTGTAATAAACGAAGAAGAAGAAGAAGAAGAAGAAGACCCTCGTATAAAATTAAAATCCCTTTTATATTAAAGGGATAAAGTTTGAGGCTTGAGGCTGGTTTTTGGATTCTATTATTGTTTTTCGCGGCTGGCTGTAGGTGAGTCTGGGTTTTGCCTTCTTCCCATGTTTTTACATGGGAGTTAGGGAGTAAAATTGCCTAATAAGTGTGATTTTATTTTATTTCTACTCATTTAAAATGAATCAAATTTGAATACTTAACTAGTCCAGTCTACATTATTTAACTTACTCTTATTAATAAATTCATGAAAATTGTTATAATCATATTAAAAATAGTTCAACAATTAATAGTGAGGAGAAACAAATTTTTGTTTCTCATCTTATCATCAGCAACTTTCAATTTTTGGAGTTAATGTAATTTTTAACTGTATAGTTCAAATATAAAACTGTATTTTTATATTTACTTGAGAGAAAAATAGAATTTTAATTGACCTTAAATTTTTAATACAATAGAAACCAATAATTAAATTAGCATTTGATAGAAACTAATTAAAACTATGTTTGATGTAGCTTCTTGTATTTATATTACTAACAATTAATAAATTATTTTTAGCATAAAGAGGAAAATTAAATTTAAATTTATTGTCCACACTGTATATGTAATTACAATTAAATTATATTTTAATGTAAAATAATTAATAAATTAATAATTTGGAATTGTTAATTAGGATATTCATAATGAATTATGTTCTTAAAATATAATGATACATGTCAAAGCATCATTTTATTACTCCCTTGTTCATTTCATTCTCCCACACGATCTCTTAAACAATGAATCACACTCTAATACAATAATACAGACTCTTTTCTCTCTCTCTCTCTTTTTATTATATATATAATATTTTATTTTTAAGAATTTTTTATTATTAAATTATTTTCTTAATAGTTAGGGTATTAATAACTAATATTAACGAAAATAATTTTTTTTTATAAAATATTATATTTATTTTTAATGATTCATATGTTTAATTGACGATGAGAGAATTTGACACCGAAATTTCTTTCAAAAGAATTTTCTTTATCACTGTCAAACTAAGCACTCAGTGAGTATTATGTGTAATACTTATTATACCCTTCACTAGTTGGGTAAAATTTTTAATTAATGAGATTGCTATTAAGATGAAAATACCAAGGTAATTTTATTAAAATATGTAATTATCTATTTAATTGTTTTAATGTGTTCTATTAATAAAATATATTAATTAAAAATATTATAGTGAATTTTTTTTTTGCATAAACTATAATGAATATATTTGCTTATAAACATGGATATAATATAATAGTTAATTATTTTAAAAAATATAAATAAATTGATCATACAAAATTAATTTTAAAAAATAATAAATTTTGATAATGATAATACAGGCTAAATGTAACCAAGTTTTAAAATAAAACTTTTGGTAGGGTACCTAACAACTAATAATGTATATACTCTTTCGTGGTTGAAATATATAGTTTGAGAACAAATATAATTTTGACAGTTCTGCTCATGTGGGTGGAGCTCATTGGGCAGCGGTGTGACTTTCCCATTGGGTCGTATGGTATTGAGCGACAAGCCGTATTTGGCAAATAATCAATCAATATTTCGAGTGGTATTGAAACGGCAGGTTCAGGATACTATGCAGACGAATAATCGTAATTATTTTAGTGGAACGATCAGTCGTATTGCCTACAGTTAAATTACACAAATCCTGAAATTTGAAAAAACACTCCAAAAATCCCCATAATATATGGATTAAGGGGATGATATGCTAAAAATACATTACTCTATGCTGTTTTGATTTTTTAAAAGTTTATAAAAATTTTATAAAATTTTTTAAAAATCATAATATTATAATATTTGTTATAACGAATCCAATGATATATTTTTTGTATGAAACGAAAATTAAATGGGTTCAAAAAATGCAATATAAGTGTGTTAAATTTAAATCCGTTAAAATTCAATTTGATTTTTGTTTCATTCAAAAAATATATCATTACATTCGTTACAACGAATACTATAATATTATAATTTTTATAATTTTTTAAAATTTTTATAAAATTTTTTTAACTCTAAAAAACTAATCTAGCATGAGTATTTTTAGCACATTAACCTTTCAACCCATAATATATATTTATCTGTCTCTTTAACTTTGACCTAACAGCTAGACAGTTGGTTTGAAACTTTGAATTTAAATTGGACTTGAATGCAAAGGTGTTCAAAGTTCTACATAATGTAACAATTGGATCTACATCGAAGTGTATAATAAATTCATTAATTTGATTGGGTAACGGGTACTACTATGTAAATGTTTAATAATTTTTTTTTTATATACAATTATTAACTTTTTGATTCCCAATAATTATATCAAATCTGTTTAATTAATGACAATACGCGGTATAATTTATAATAATAATAATTATTGCATTAAATATATTAATAATTAATAATAATTTTAACAATTAGTTAACAACAAATAACTAATAATTGTTATGCATAATTAAATTAAATAAAACTTATATCTTTTCCTTTCAATTTTTAATAAATAATCTATGAATTTTATTTTGATAAAAAAAAAATTTACATCATTCATCTCTTATATTAAGCGAAATACTCCCTAAATAATATTATTAATTTCAATTACAATTCAAACTTAAAACATTTTAATTTTAAAAATAATTTTGATAAGAACAAAAAAGAAAAATAGTTTTTCATGAATTTCAAATATTTTCATAATTTTTTTTTTAAATAATAAAAAGAATATTTTCAAAATAGTTTTATGAATAAATTATGGCCAACTTGAACTCGATTGTCTCTTGGGAAATTGGGCCTCTCTCCACATCATTTACCCGAAATATTGGTAAAAACCGAAAAATAAAAAGATATTTTAATTAATAAATAATGTTAAAATTTTCGGGTTTTCTTTTTTAATATATAATACCAGTAGATTAGTTGATGTGTTTATTGGCAGAGATAATCTAGAATTATTTTGTTGGAAGGTTCAAATTTTTTTATAAAATATATTTAATTTTTAAAATTTTATTTTTAAGTATATTATTTTGTTTTATTTTTGTTGATAAAATTTCAGTTCTTGTTAAATTTACATAGTTATAGAAAGAAATTTCAATAAAATTGCCAAAACTAATTCTTAAAAAATTTTATTTTAAAATTCTATCAATAATTTTAGTATAATTTTTTTTTATCTATTGAAATATAAAAAAAAACACATTATAATTAATTATTTTATTTTCTAATAATATAAAAGGTGTATAGTATAAAAGATTTTTTTTATATATTTTAATGAAATTTTTTTATTATTTTGAAGGGAAATTTAATTATTTATAGGCTAACATATATATATATATTGAAAAAAAAATTTTGAATTTGGGGGCATTGGCCACCCTTGGCCCTTCAAACTCGTCACTATTTGTTGATATTATATTTTATTTCTGAAAAAGTTTAAGAGTGCACATATTAATTATATTTAGAAATTACTTTTTAAATAATTTGAAAATCAGATTATAAGATAGAACGTAAATTTATTTTATCAATTTAGTTTTAAAAATTTATTTATTGAGCATCAAAAGTTGAAAATCAACATCTATAGTCCTTTATAAATTTCAAATAATTTAAAATATTATCAAAATTTTATTAATAGTGGAGATGAGACATGAGGAGAATGTGAGAAAAGATCTAACATCATCCAATATATAACTAAGTTCAATACAGTCATTTTGATGAGACGTATTTGGACAAAAACGATAAACAACAATATAATTTTGAGATAAAAATTGAGATAAGGTAGAATTTTAATATTTTATAGTATTATCAGTGCAAAAAATTGTAATAGAAGAGTTGAACTAAGTTTTAATTATGGAAGCAAACTAAATGTAAATTTTAGGTAATTCTGATATATTTTATATATAAATCAATGTATAATAAGAAAAATCATTTACAAAAGTCACAAAATAATAAGATCCATCCACAGTAGAATGAAGTGCATGACTTTAAATATCTGAATGGACTAATTAAAAGATACAAGAGTAACAGTATCACTAAGAATAAAAAGTAAATCATGATGTTTGGATAATTGACAAGAAACACAATCAAATTGTTCAGTTTTAAAATCTCATAAACTATGATTTGAAATTAAAAAACTACGTCAAGAAATATAAACATGCCCTCAGTTTTAACATCTCATAAACTATCATTTGAAATTAAAAAACTACGTCAAGAAATATAAACATGCCCCAATCGAGAATGCCAAAGACTAGAAGATACAGCAGCAGCATCAAAATTGGTTAGTAAATAAAGAGAAGTAAGCTCAAACAGTCGTCCCACTTTATGCCATGTTCCAAGGATTTCTCCCGTTTGTGGATCTTACATAGTACAACCATGACTTGAGAATTATAAATTAACACCAAATTCACATAAATGACCAACAAAAATAAGATTCAAAAAAGTTTAGAAACAAAAAAAAAAAAAGTGGCAAAAAAAGTAATTGTGAAGTGAAAATAACTAATTTTTTTAACATATAAAACATAATTATCAATAATGTGAACAATAGGTGAAATACTTATGGAAGAAAATAAAGATGGATCAGAGCTTATATGATTGCAACAAGCAAATTCAAAGAATCATGAGGAAGAAGTACTTGTAGTAATGGAAATAAAATATAAGATAGAAATACCAAAATCAATGTGTAACTTCTGGAGTAGTGTCTGAATATCCTAAAGTGAGAATTTGGGAGAAGAATTGAAAAAAAAGCCCTCAATAGCAGTTGTTGTAGTGAAAGGACGAACATGCCTTAAAGTACTCATATTGAAATTAGTGGAGATACTCGAATCATCAAAACTAGAAGCCTGTCGATTATGAGGTCGCTTACGACAATTTCGAATCACATGACTAGATCTCTTGTAATAATTATAGGTAATAGTGAGAATCCTTAAGAAATAGCTAAGGAAATATTAGTCTGAGAAATATATTGATGGAAAAGAGTGCCTGAAAGAGTTGCCAATATAGCATCAATGGTTGGCAAGGAGCACTTGATTCAGAGAGTGCTAAGACAAATTTCCTCAGAAATTAACTCTTGAATCATAGCCTCTCTAATTTAGGCAAAAAATTATGATGAAGAAGAGATGTACTGATAAACTAAATTCAGATTGAAGAGACATAAGAAGATGTCAAACATATTGGCGGTCAAAAAACCCCATATAGAGAGAGCAGTAGAAGCAGAATCAAGTCATTAAGGTTCATAGTTAGCCAATTGATCCCAAAATGTTTGAAATTCACATATATAGCTATGAATGACCTGATTAAAATATTGTTGAAGGTGATGAATACGACGATAAATTTGAAACTGGTAAACATCATAAAAAAAAATAGAGTAACGATTTTTGAGAAAAAACCATACATCTTCAGTAATGTCAAAACGGTGAAACTCGTCCTTAGTACCAACTAGATAAGTATTGCAAAACCGGGTCAAGATTTGAAGATTTGTTTCCATCTCATTGATCAAATCTTTCAATATATTTAGTATCATCTTCATCAATCTATTTTGTATGTTTAGGAAACCCATTAGTTACATAACGCCAGAGAAAATGACCTTTCAAAAAACTGCATATTTTTTAGGCCCACAAGTCATAGTTGGAACCATAAAAATAACAATAATAGGTTGTACAATAGGTTAAGAAGCAGGCTGTATAGACTCAGGAATAATTATAGGTGTGAAAAAATGCCAAAACAGGACAAAAATATAATGAATTGAACCTGAAACAGTAGTATAGGGGCGAAATAAGGCAAAATAACAGCAAAAATAAATTCAGTGCATCAAAAATTTTGGGAACTAATATGAGTTTGCAAAAAAAAAAGGGCCTAGAACCCATTGAACTAGTCGACTAAAGATGGCTAGATTGGTTCGATTAGAGGAGTTGACCAAAGTGTGCAAAGTGCAAATTGGATCGCAGATCGAGTGCAAACTAGAGCGGTTGACGACATCACTACATGACATCAGCAGGCGAAAGATAAAAGCTTTCAGATGGTGTGTGGAAGTGCATGGATCGATTTATGACAACGAGACAAGTTGTGACAGAGTCATCAAAGAGAGAGGAAGAGGTTTGTATAGTTGATCGACCGATTAGGTAAGGAATTTGAGCACAGCCTGTAAACTGTAGGGAGAATAGAAAAGAAAATCAAACCAGAAGAAAACCGAATCGAAAATATGAAAGGTCCAAAAAATCAAACCAGAGACAAAAGGCCATAATCTTAGCGCCGAAATTCGAAAAAATGAAAAAAAAAAAAAAATTTAGAACAATAGCTCTGATACCATGTTATTTGAGAGACAAATTTGAAAAAACCAAAGTATATATTACTCAAGTAACTAATACAAAACCTTAAATATCATTATGTACATGTCTAAGAGTACAAAATAAGAAATCTATAGAATAAAAATATGAAAGATCTTACACTAAGATCAAGCTACACATAAGATATTTGCCATAAATATTAACATATCTAATATATCTAATTTACATTAACAAGAAGCAATATTATTTAAATTATTAATAATTTAGCCAAAGAGATACCAAAATTGATTTTACGATAGAAAAATTTCGAATTCCAAACTCCAATATTAATGTCTTCCTGCAGCAGTTTCTCTTTGTGCATTGAAGTAAACAGCTGCAACAGGAAGGCCAAGGTCGTTTTCAGCAGCAAAATTTCTAGTATTAAAATTATCCCTTGAAAAAAGTGGGATGATTGTTTGTCTATGTTTTTGCCTGAATAAGACAAACACAAATCTGTGAATTCCTATATTTGGCCTTGGATTTTCATAGCTTGTTATCTCCTTTCCTGTTAAATTAATGTAAATAAAAAATCCCACATATAAAAACAGTTTAATTAATTAATTAGTTGTTAGTTTAAGGAATTATTTAATTAAAGGAATATGATGAATTTTACCAAATGTTGCATCTGTTGTTCCTGGAATATTATTCACTATCCTGTAAAAAAAGTTTAAATTAATTAATTAAGTAGGTGTTTGACAAAATTTTTTAATACAAATATTAGTTTTTTAATTTTCAATAGTTACATCAAACTAATTTCGTTAGTGATAACTGTTAGTTATTAGGTAGTCAAACAATTACTGTTTATAAAAATTTAAATTTGAAGTTATTTGAAATAACTCAAAAATAACAAAGACTAAATTATTTTTTTTAAAAAATAATATTTAATTAAAAGATAAATATTAATATTTATGCTTAATGTATATAACTAATAATAATTTTACCAAATACTTATAACAACAATCAACTATCAACTAATAACGGTTACGAATAATTAAATTAAACGGCCTAACTAATTATTTAGATGTCATCAATTTAATATAATTTCAATCATAATCTAATTAATTGCGCATCCCATTAAAATTTTGAATTTTGAAATTTCATTTATATAAATATAGCTCTAAACATTGCAAGTCTCTCATTCTTATTACAATTATAAATAGCAATTTTTACTGGATGAAAGAGAGCATAATATATAAGCCTACTATTTTACTAAGCTATTAATTAAATTATAAGTAATGTGAAAAAACATGATAAAATATGATCATAATATTAAATTATGAATGGTGTGAAAAAAAAATGATAAAATATGATCATAATTAACTTCATGAAGGTAAGTGTAAACTATATATAGAAATTATACATTTTATCCCAGAAATTAGCATGGAGGCCCCCAATGAACCCTAAATAGCTTAAGTAGTAGTAATCTCCAATAAACTTTTGATTAAGTGGTATTGGAAGTCCTCTAAACTAAAAAGGTTCAAATTAAGCTTCCAATTTTTTGAGCCAAATTTATCAATAATAGTTATAATAATGAAGTAAGAAAAAAGGAAAAAAAAAAAACCTAAATCGGTTAAGGTTAATGTTATACCAATGCAAGTGCTCTCTCAAATAAGGATCACTAGGATCAGGAACATCTGGGTCTGTCATGACCTGATTGAAAAAAAAAAAGAATTAAATTAATTAATTCAATCTTAATTAGAGAAGGCCAAAGTATATATATAAATATATGTAGAGATCTAATTAAATATTATATAATAATTTAATTAATTAATGATGTGGAGAGTGTTTGTTTAGAATTCTTGAACCGCTTAAATAAAAAGAAACAGAAGCAGAAACCCAAATAGTTTATGAGTCAATTATGTCGGAGCCCTTTGGTCTTCTGAGAGCAGCTTATTTTTGGTCTTTATCGGCCATAATCCAATGAAAAACGGCCTAACGAATCAAATTCATTGCAAAAGCGATGACCGAAAGCTTTTTTAGGTCAAATTCTAATATTTAGACCTCCGTTTTGACAGTTTTATTTTTTTATCTATTTTTGACAAATTTTTATTTCTTATTTAATTTAGGTAGGAAAATCTGTTGGTACGTTTTTTTAAGGTAGTTATTATGTAATATTTTTATTTTTATTATGATATAGATTTGATGATTTATTTTTTTTTTAGAAATAAATTATTAAATCAGTCTCTATTTTCTTAAATTTGTTCTTTATAAATAGTTTGTAAAACTCTAAGATTTAACAACTTTTGATTAATAAAATATTTAATTCACTATTTATGAGTTTTACACTCTTATTTGAACGCTTATACGTTATGTCAATTAATTACTTACCAAAGTAAAGAATGATCTCATTTCACCTCCATTGACCTCTACCTTGGGTTTGATAAAAAGTGTGGATCGAAAAATTTCACATCCATTGCAGACTGGCCTATTATTGTATGTGACTGACATTTTTATTGTTGGTGTGAAAGAATCAAGAACATCCCCTATTACTCTCCCAACAATCAGCGGTTCTACTGGTCTTGCCATAGAGAAGGAAAGAAAGAGAAAGTGGGTAAGTTTAAGATTTTAATGGAGCAGAAAGGAAGTGTTTGTTAATGGAATTTGAGCAAAGGAGGATATTTATAGGTTCTGAAATTTGAAGTACTCTATCTACAATCTATTATTAGTTTAGATGTAACTAGTTTAAAAGTGGTGTAAATATATTAGAATATTTACATGGAAAATGTTGGAGCTCACAGGACTATGAACTCTAGCGGTGATCTATGATCCAATCTTATTGATTTAAGTATATGAGATAAAATTGTGCACTTATTTTAAATAAAAAAATTTTAAAATTTTTTTTATTTTTTGTGTAACTGTCTTTTTATATATCAAGTCGATATTTTAAATTTTTTTATAATATATTTATTATTTTATTCGCTTATTGATATTTTAATTTTTTTTACGAATATATCTATTATTATACTTAATATAAGGATATTAGTATCTTTTTAACAGTCATATATATAATTTTCTTATTATATCTAGTATGTATATCGAATGCAAATTAAATTCTTTTATAAAATTTAGCTTTGATTAGGGCTAAAATTTAAAAATTTCAATTCTAAATACGATTTAGTATCACTAAATAAAAAATTTATTTGTAAATTTTCCTCAAATTTAGAATTTCCTTCAAAAGTTTTCAATACAAATATTGAGTTAGATAAATGAATTTTTGAAGGACTGGAAGAGTTATTATTATCTTGCAACTCATAATTTAAATTTTTTGTATCCTAATGTGCCCTAAGCCTAAAGACATTAGTTAAAAAGTATTTATTTTAAATAAGATTAATTAAATTAATTTAAAAATAAATTAAATAATAAAAAATAAATTTTTGACAAAGTTGTTTTTAATTACATTACTATCAACCGAAGAATTGTCGAAATTATCGTTTTCTAATATTTAATTTATTTTTTCTATCATTTAACTTATTTTTAAATTTATTTATATAATTTTATCTGAATTATATGTGTTTTAACCAAATGTTTTACTGGCAATCTTTAGAAAAATAAAAAAAATAAAAATTCATAATAAAAATATATTTTTAATTCAAACATAGACAAAAATGAATCTATATAATTATGTCAAGTCTTATTTTTATGTTTCTATAGTTTACACTAATTATTATTTTTATAGAAAAACACTAAAAATTAAAGTATGTACTATATACGCTCGTGAGGAACTGAGCATGTAGATAGATATGGGACATGAAGAATAAGACTTCAGAAATTTACGTACCATCTGCTTATGTCTAGGTAGCATATATTTTAAATAGTTGTTATCAAATTAAATTATTATTATAATTAAATTATTAATTTTAATTTTAATTTAATTTAATTTGAATATTTTTAATTTATTGATTTTAAATTAAATATTTTTTTATAAATTATTATTATTTTATTATAAATTTAGAAAAAAATATTAATAAAATATCAAAAATAAAAAATTTTAAAAATAATTTAATAATATATAATCTAAAATTTATCAATTCCATTAATTAACATACCGAAAATTTATATTTTTTCTCAATAATTATACTCTTTTTTATATATATTTAATTAATTTTTATAGATGATATTTTTAAAATTTTAAATTTAGGTTAAAAAATATGTGATTATATATAAAATTAAATTAAATATATTTAATTATAATATAATAAAAATAATATATATATAATTTCGGTTCGGTTTGGTTTGAAATCAAAAAAATATTCAAACAAAAATCAAATCTAATTTTCAATTTATTTTATTTTCAAATCAAATAAATTATAAAACCATCGATTTTAATCGATTCGATCGATTTAACTTTCACCTCTGCTTATAAGAAATATGAATTATTGTGTAGACTTTAATTTAGTGTATTATAAACAATATATAATCATTTATTTTCCATTCCCATCATATCACCTATGTTGATATCTGTTCTCTCTCTTTGTATAGTGACTAGCCTCAATTATTAACTTAGTTAATTATTAATTATATTTTCTTACTCACTTATTATTATTTTAATTATTTTTAAATTAGTTATAATATATTTTTTTAAATAATTTTTATTAAATAAAATTTTAGTCTAAAATAATTAAATTTATTTTTTTTAATTTTCATATAATTAAAATAATAAATAAATTTAATACAGTTTATATTATATAGTTTTACATCAAAAATATTTTTTTATATTTTTATTTAATTTATATATTTTTTAAATATTTTAACATGTGACATAATTAACACTTTTTAATATATATATATATATATATATATATATATATATATATATATATATATATATATATATATATTTTAAGAGAGGATCACTAGTCTATATA
>CANXYC011794541.1:0-13818 GCA_948193065.1 Aleurites moluccanus
GAACCCATAAGAGCTAGAGTTGATATCCCCTATTTTTGAGGTTTTGAGATGTAATAATTTACTTTTATCGCTTTCTTTTAATTGCTTTACTTGATTACATTTCAATTATTCATCCACTTATTTACTTACTCATGCATCTTATATATCATTCTTTAATTGTTCATGAAAATCATTTTAAATCAAGGTTAAAATTAGAAGCCAAGTTCAACCGAAAACCTAGTCCCCGAATCCTTTTTGGTTTCAAAGACTAGTGCACTTTTTCCTTTGGGATAAAATTAGAGTCAAAATGGGTTTTTTACCTTAAATTTTCCTAATAAAAATAACTTAAGGTTAAAAAATTCAAAATCATTTTCAAATAAAAGGTGCTAAGCTCGTCTCCTCCGTGAGAAATTTCCCTAAATGAGCATTCTGATCCCATTTTTAAGCGGACCCGGATGCAGTGCTCGGGCGAGGCCTCACAATACTGTGTTGAATGGCTTTAGTGCTAGTGGGAGTTTTGTAGACATGTATGCCCTAAAGCCATACTTGTATATATATATATACATACTTGTAACCAAATCACTTTTATGGCAATAAATATATGTATTCTTCATTTATGTTGTCTTTACATTTATGTTAAGAATGTAATCCTTAAGTATTTGTTAGATGAACAATTATCGGTTGTAGAGAATGAGGTAATAGTTCAATCAAGTACAAGTACTTTAAAGTGTTCATGGTCGATGGACTCTTGCTTTGATCGCACTAGTTTCGGAAAGGCCATCATCTCTGTTTATCTTCCTAGTTAGTACGGGTTACTAATGGAAAGGAAGCGGTGAGTCACAATCCGCTTGATAAGATGTCAGGATAAACATGTGGATACTTAAAGGATGAGTGATCGAACAGTGATGATGATGATGACATGGGATTTTACCATCAATCAATCATTCGTCATCCAGATCATTAGAGTGTATATAGTCCTTTGACTTGAGGTGATACATATCTCATATATAGATGGTTAAGGTTTGTTACTGCTTACATGACAAGGCTAATTATGCAACGACATATGGCATGTGGTGGACTTAACTAGTTGTATAGTGAGGTATGTGATCGACTAAGAAAGGATTCATTCCTTCGGGTAAACAGAGTTAAGATCCTATACCATCATATTCTTCTTGATAAGAAATCCTTGGCCAAGGTGATGTAATCAAGAATTGAATTATAATGAAGTCATAGTTATCTTGGTATTAGGGTTTGATGAATCCATGACCCTAGCCAAGATCGGGATCTTAGAACCAAAGGATTTTAGTGCATGGTAATTATGATCAGTAGATTCATAGAATGTGGACCACAGTTTGAACATTCATATTCGGTTGGGTAGTCATAACACCTATTGCTAGGAGTCAACCATGACTTATGGGAACCAATCAAGAAAAGGGGTTTCTATGATTGGACGAGAAAGCTTTCTTGTGATATTCTTAAAGAATATCTTTCCCATTGCCAATCGAACATGAACCTAGAAAGTCATACAATATAAGTGAAATCCTTTCAACTTGATTATCTTGGTTATAAAGATAATTGGATAGAGAAAGTTATTAAATTAACAAGGTTGCTAGCATAACCTTTGCTCGGTTTCCGGATATTGAGGTTTATCGATTTAACCTAATTTGTACGGGTTATAAACGGAAGGATTAAATCGATTAACTAGTTAATTTGGTGCATTGGGATGAATGGCTTATGAGCCTTTTCTCCATTGGTGTGGCCGATCCACATTAGAAGATGGAAGAGGAAAAATGGGTTTTAGGATTTAATGGTTAAGACTTTCTCTTTGATGGGCCAAAAGTCCATAAAGGGTAGATAGGTCATTTGGTGGAAATGTAGAGATTTTCCACTATCTTCATCTTTGATTAACCATTAAGCTAATCCTAATCTTTTGTCTTTGATTAATTAAGCTTTCATTAGCTTAATGAAGCTTCCAATAGAAGCTATACAAAAGTCAAGGAGACAAAGCCTTAAGGACTCTTACATAGCCATTCAAGGCCATTTCCATCTCACCCACCATCTCCCTCTTTGTCTCCTCATTAAGTCTATTGATGAGGAAGATGGCAAATGAGTTAAATGGTGAGGAGAGAAGGTATGGCCAGAAATTCATTCACTTGGCATTTAAGAGATCAAAATACTTTTGTTTTCTCTCAATTCCTAAGAAGTTTTCAAGAGACAAAAACTTGAACACTTTTGATTGATCTCTTCTTGTGTTTCTATTCTTTGTAAGCAAGGTAAGTGCTTGCTAGATAAGAATAGGAGAAGAAGCATCATTTGTACACCTTAACTTCTCCTTCTTCTTCTTGGTAAGTAGGTCTTATGGTTGTCTTGGCTTGATTAAAGAAAAACAACCATTGAAAAGACCATTTGGTCGAAGAAGATACCTAGTAGAAAGGAAAGCATTTATGGACCAACTAGAGGCACAACATTTGGTATGCTTGGAATCCTTTCTCTCTGTCTTCAAGAGGTATATTCCTTACTTTGTGTTCTTGGTTTATGCATGATATGTTTTGGCTATAAAATAGATGATCTATGGAGTGTGCTCTTAAAGAATAAAATTTTAAAATGCTTCCGTTGCGATTTTTCTTTCTTTCGAGCACCCGGTATGAAAGTACTTTGCCTAAAATCAGAGGGGTACATCTTCAATGTCACAACCAACAGTACAGATGATTCGAAATGAGAATAGAAATGGCACAGGAAGAGGCAGAGAACAAAAAGCTAATCAGGGAGCACAACAGACACTAGGGGGACGAGGTCAGGGCAAAGTCTTCGCTTTGAATTAGCAGGAGGCTCAGACATCAAACACCACTGTAGTAGGTATGGTTTCAATTCAAAATGTGCCTGCTAGAGTATTATTTGATTTAGGAGCTATCCATTCATTTGTTTTACCTATGTTTGCAAATAAGTTGGAAAATGGTAGAGAATTATTAGATTTATGTCACAACCCGATTTCGGATCGCGACGGTCCTTGGATACAGGAGATGCCAATAGCAACCGACACCCGTAGAACCCAGTATTATATGAAAATATCTATAACCATCAATTAATTAATCAATTTACTTAATTACTATTCATTATGTCATTCTGTAAACTGTCTGTAATTATTATGCTGTTGGCCGTAATATCCATCATAACATGTCATATCAATACTCATACTCCATAATATATCATATATAAATGTTCATAGCCTAACTAACCCATACATGCCCCATGGAGTAGCTAGATCATGAACATCCAAAATACTATATTTAATATAATTATATTGCTATAAAAGTTTGCAGAAATCCCCGGAGAGTCAGAAGTTAGGATTCTGCTATCTACTCTGCACCTGAAAATGGTAAACAAGGAAAAGAGTGAGTATATAAGAAACTCAGTGAATCTAATATGCATCGCCAATAAAAGTAATTGGATCAATAACAAAGATAAGCAGAGGGAGTAATAATAACAATCTGCTCAATAAAATCAGAACGCAGAATCAATTATAAGGAATGATAGTAAGGTCAATAATCATATCAAAGGAATGGTATCACATGGGTAAGACAGATATAGGGCCATGAAACACGTAGACTATGTGTAATCACACAGTCAATCTCCTATCAATAAACATAAGACTGATCAGGTCTTATAGCTAGGACCAATAACCCTTCTCAGCTAGGGTATCAATAAACAACGTGCACATTACCGACAGTATATACCCACTACCTTGTCGGAGCGGCAGCTCTGTCAAACTACATTAAGGTCAATACAAGTGTGAAACAAGTCATTAGATACCATTATATAACAATGGTATCACTAAGTAACAATATTTCAATATTAATCATTTCAAGTGGCAATTTAAACAATAGAATGACAATAATCAATAGATATGCAATGACAATAGGTTTGGTAATTAACAATGGAATGGAACATAAATTGGTCATACATAAGCTAATGGTTGGCACAATTGGCATGCCAATATCGCTGGCGATAATGGCATTCAAATGGTAGGCATATGGATGAAAAAGTGATAGGCCTATGACAAATTACATTAGACATTTTATCAAACACTTGTTGTACAATGTTGGGCAAGCCATTAGGTTAGGTTTTGGTGTAATGTTGGCATTGCCCAATTAACCAACAACAAACTCACAATCAAGGCTACACAATAGGCAATAGATATACAATATTAAACATCATTTAAAGAATCAATTAGGCTTAGGAATTCAAAGGAAAAAAAAAGCAAAAACAAAGGCATGAATAGTACAATGTGGTTCGGCCAAAAGTGAAGAAAAATTGGAGGATTCCAATCAACATACCAACATATTAGACATGTAATTTGATGCATATGAAATTTACCTAGCACTCCAAATTGCCTTGAAAAATTGATTTCCTACCTATTGCTTCAAAGGAGGCAAAAATGGCAACTTTGGCAATCTTTATTTTCTATAGCAAATGAACCACAAATTAATCATCCATTAGCCTCCAATTAACATATTCTACACTTAAATAACATAAACCAATACTAAATCACATAGCCAAATTGAACAACTTCACTTAGGGTTTGAAAATGAGGGAAAAGTGTTCAAATGCATCAATTGATGCAATCAAACACAAAACCCATCTAATTCATCATCTAAATCATCCAAACTAACCATATTCCACCTGAAATTACAATGAAGAAAATCCTTGATTTCTTTTGTGATTTCAAGGAAGAAATAGCTTGGAAATGGAAGATGCAAAGTTAAATTCAAGTTTTCTATGGTTTTCTTTAAGGAAATTGCTTGAAATTGGTGGAGGAAAAGATGGGAGATGGTTCGGCCAATACAAGGAAGAAGGAAGAAGATGAAATTTTTTTTGCTAAGGCATGCTTAAATATTAAGTCATAATGGCAAATTTTATTTTGGTTCTTAAACTATCAAGTAATCATACTTTGACCCAAACTTCTTCTGTAATTTATTCTGACAATTCTGTTGAGAATTGGGTTTCAAAGTGGAGAATCAAAAGGCTTATTTTTATTTATACTTATTTATAAAAATAGTTTCAGAGTCATTCTGAAACTCAGACAAACCACTTTCCACTATACCCCTCAAAGTTCCATTGATTTACGATTTTGCCATCACTTACTTTTTCAGTGCTCCTAAATATTTTTCACCTCTTTCTTTTTACCATAATTACATATGCATATGTATGAACCTTTATCCCCTGATCAAACTCAGAAATTTATCTGTTGATCGAAAATAGAATAACTTATGACATTATTGTAAATAAGTGGAACCATTAAGAGTAAAATGGGAAATCCATATTTAGTGGTGGGCTCTACTTATGAAACCCATATTTTTCAATTCTATATGAAATTTCAAAGACCCAAATTGCCCTTTAAATTTTCTATATCTTAATTGATGATTTATTGTAATTAATTAGAATTAAAAAAGGCACACTTGTAAATTCACCTAGATTTTAATTAATTTTCTTTCTCTAATTTTTCTATCGGCTATCATTTTGACTAACTAAATATAAAAGATGAAGAATAGGAAAATTCTACACCATTCTTCAACCTTGGCTGAAATCCTCCTCCCCATTTCCTTCACCATTTCTTCTTCTTCCTTTCATAAATTCCACCAAATTTCCACAAAAATTTCCATAGCCCACCCCTAACTAAGCCTTTTCCACACATAATTCTAGCTTTTGGAGTTCATAGAAGTGATTGAAATTGAAGAAAAAGGAAGAACTCTTAAGTTGTCTTTGTCACGACCCTGTCCTAGAATCATGACCGACGCTAGGGAACGGGAAGGCGATATGCCATCGGAACCCATAGCAAGCCTTATCTGAACATCAAAATATACTATATACCACAAATGACATAACATAATATTAAATAGAGGTACATCTTCCAACAACATCATCCTAAAATATTACAATCCATATAGATATAACAAAAGTGGGGATTTATTCACCCACAACTGACATATTAAATATTACAATTGACTAACACACCGGTAATTACGGAAGTACTAAAAGTAATAAAATTACATAATAACCTTAAAAAGTCTGTACTCTGCGAAGAAAGAAGTAGAGTTGTTCTTGAAGGAAGAAGTGAGAAAGTAACCCTAAAAAATAATGAACAAGAGTGAGCGTTCGACTAAATGAGCTGATATAATTTAAATAAACATGCATGTCAATAATTATTTATATGAAATGTCATATTACAGTTCAACATCAGTAAAAAACCAAATATATCACCCATGATGAGAATAGTCAGTGGAATCCACCATTCATCTATAATCCATAAATAGAAATGGGGAGCCGAACCCCTCCATTGGCTTTCTTAAAATCCAAATACAGGGCCACGGTGAGTCTAGCTCGAACTATACATCCCAATACTCTCTTATCCATATCCAGGGGCCACGGTGAGACCAGCTCTAACCAGGCAAATCCCTGTAATAACATCATCATAATCGTTTCATAACATATCTCATCATTTACCATCATAACGTATCATATCATAGGAATTCATATTACCTAAGTTAGTATAGGTGGATTCCACGTCATTCTATTTTCATCTCAACACATCAATCACAGATTCAACATAATACATCAATTGTCATCATAATCATATATATGCATCAAAATATCTAATGCAGAGAATGATAATTAAATATATATAAAATGACATACATTTAATATTTATGACATGCTCAAATGCACTATTAACTTAAATTATATCAACTCACAGTACACAATGAAGTACTCAGTCCCTGACTCCGCTAGGACCCGCTGCAGAAGTACTCGGATTATCTAAGGAAAATCATTAACAAAATAGATTAATTACCAACTAAAAGATTTCCTAATTAATTAAATAAATATTTAACTTAAAAATTCTGCCGAAAATTCAGCAGAACTTCATCTAAAATATTACGTAGCTCCCTGAAAAATAATAAATTTATATCTTCTCAAAAATTATTCCAATTCAAGTAATTATTACCCAACCGAGGCCTTTCCACAATTTATTATCACATCCTCCTTATCAATTCTCAATCAAACTCACAACAATCGCCAATAAAATAATTATCCATACCGATAAATAATTTTCTTATAATTACCTTAATTATTTACTTAATAAAAGACAGTCTAAAAATTATTTCTTCCACCACAATAATTAAATCAGTATCCTAAATCTATTTTTAATTTATAATCTGGTCTCTAAAATATTCTATAATATCAAACTTAATTTTTAGAGTTAATAAAACTCACTTTGCCTAAAATTTTAGAAAAAGACCCAGACTGAAATTTTTCTGGTTCGAGCTCCGGTTTTCGATCAAGGCAAATTAGGTGCCAAATGAAAGCTTAGACTGAGATGAGTGCACTGGTGGTGGAATCGCCGAAAAAGGAGGTCGGAATAGACCGAAAATTGCATCGAAAGGTTTTGTGGCTCGCTTCCCGATGACGACGAGTTTGGCCGGCTCCGGCTCCGGTGACCTGTACCTGTGGAGTAGTCCGGGGCTGGGCTCTCTCCTAGTGCGGGCGGTGACGCTAAGCGGCGACCGGACGGCGGTAGATCGGAGGAATTCCCTTTTCTCTCTCCTCTCTCTCTCTCTCTCTCTTCTCTTCCTTTCTGCTGCTGCTGTGTTTTCTTTTCTTTCCTTCTGCAGAAGCACGGGTCTGATTGGTTATTTTAAACCAATCAGATCCCTGTGCTCTATTATTATTTTTTTACTGCTTAATATATATATATATATATATATTTCTTCCTTAATTAAGCTGAGACATGGGGCTAGCATGGTGGTTGGAAGGCTTAGCCTTCCTTCCACCAGGACTGGGTTCGAATCCCAGCTGTCTGCCTCTTTCTCTTTTTTTTAACAGATATTACAGTCTTCATATAGGTAATTTCCCAAACTTGAGTTTTAATTTAATTTTAAGGTTTCTATTAGTAGATTAAAGGTAGAATAAGTGATATATGGTGTTAAATTAATAATATGATGCATGAATTGGATATAGAAGCTTGAATTCAAAGTTGTGAGAAATGGAATTTTGAACTAGAATGATTTAATTCAAATTGATGGTTGTAGAAATGTTAATAGGAGTAGTTAATAATAAATATATAGTTAGATTTGATAAATTAATTCATTAGAGAAAATATATGCTTAAGTTAGTTTTATGCCAAAACTTAGATCTTTAGAATGAAGGGGGGAATTCAAATTGAATATTTAAACCTTTAATTGAAGCCTTAATAAGTGTTATAACGTGATTTAATTGAATTGTAGCTCAAAGATTGGAAGAAGGAGTTGACAAAGTAAAGGAAAAGTCCATCCATTTGAGCTAGGAGAAGTTTGGAAGCTTGTTTTAGCATTTGAGGTGAGTAATAGATGTATTAATAAACTACTTTGCATTGCCATTTGAAAATTTAAACCTTTCCTTTAAAAATCCAACTATTGGCCGAAACCTAAATGTGCATCTCTATACTTTTTATTTTGTTTATTTCTTCAATTTAACCAATGATTATCCTTTAGTATCCTAATTAAGTTATTTGAAGTAATAGAATTGAAATTGAACATAATTAAAATGAATTTCTTACTTTGGCCGAACCTTGAATATTTTACCTTTCTTTTGTTGTTCTAATTTATAATAAAAATGTATTTGAATAAGTGCTTAAATGACCAATGAGCTAGCTTTAAACAATTGTAGACTAACCCTTCCAATGAACCTTTCATTTGTATACTTTAACTTGGTATATCCTACAAATGACATAACTAAGTCCTTGATTAATTTACTTAAGACATGTTTACCTTTATTTTAACCTATTTTATTTCTTGAACCATTGGTTAACAAAAAAATAAGCTTGCATTCCTAATCTACTTCTATGGCCGAAACCCCTCATTGGAACTTTAATTGTATATTATGTTAACAATATGTTATCATGTGTCTAACTTATATTCATATGTAAATTATATGTGAATTTGTGACAGAAATACCTAACCGATGGGGTAACATCGGCATTGTGCACAATGAATTATATTCCTTGCTAGGAAGGGTGTATATCCTAGCCATAAGTTTTGATCAGCCTTATGATACTATTGTAGGAGAGTATGCTATATGATTGGCCTCTACTCTCATTTATTATTGTAGTTTCTATCATTTATGTCATTTGAATTCACTATATAAGAGCTTATGTGTTAAGTGTACTTGAAAATCTAACCAATATCCTTAACCACTATTATTTGCCTATTCTAGCAATTGGTCATTGATCAAAGTGTTTCGCAATACTTTGTAGAATTGCACTTTATTTACTTGTTTAATTAATAACCCTTATCCCTTTTATTGTTTGTTACTATATTTATTACTCACCGAGTAGAAATACTCACCTTTTAGTTTGTTTAATATTTTCAGGATCGAAGTAAGACGTATCTGATTTTGTTTATGTAATTATATATTAATGAATTATTCTAGAGCTCCATGGATTTAAGATGGTTAGATATGTGCAATGAATGTGTTTATGTAAATATTAGATGACTTAAATTAATGAGTTTAAACAAATGATTGTGAATAAAGAAGTGTTATGTTTATGGTTATAATGAAGTTGTGAGTATAAGGAAGCTCTATTAGAAGTGTTCTTTTTATGCAGGTTGTATGGTATTATTGGTTGTTGAAGAGAGAGACTTAGTCCTAGGTATTAGATTCAAATTATAGGGGAAATTCTGTCAAATTTTCTATAAGGTTTTGTAATTTATTTGTAATGTCTGTAACTCGAAGTTCTACGGGTTTAGGTAGCCTTAAGCTTACCTGTACTTTAGGACCGTCACATTCCTAAAGTAGGGGATGTGATATAATGAGTTTTCAGATGTATTTCCTAAAGATTTGCCAGATTTGACACCTAAGAGGGAGACTGAATTTGAGATTGATGTTTACCCATAGACAGATCCCATTTCCATCCCTCTTTATCGAATGGCTCTCACTGAATTGATAGAATTAAAGGTGCAATTGCTGAAATTGCTAGATAAGGGGTTTATTAGACCAAACATTTCACCTTAGGGTACTCCATTAGTGCTTGTTAAAAAGAAGGATGGTTCTTTATGAATGTGTATCGACTATCAGCAATAAAACAAGATAACCATTAAGAACAAATATCATTTTCCCCGAATTGATGATTTGTTTGATCAATTGCAAGGAGCTAATTATTTCTCCAAGATTGACCTTCGATCGGATTACCATCAGTTGTGCATGAAGAAAGAAGATGTGTTGAAAACTACATTTACAACCAAATATGGTCATTTTGAGTTTCTTATACTGCCTTTTGGATTGACCAATACTCCTGCTGCTTTTATGGACTTAATGAATCGGGTATTCAAACCCTACCTAGATAAGTTTGTTATTATGTTCATTAATGACATATTTATCTATTCTAAAAGCAAGGAAGAACATGAAGAATATTTTAGGGTAGTGCTATAGACATTGCGAGAACATAAATTATATGTTGAAATGTGAATTTGGACTTACTAAAGTGTGTTTCTTGGGACATGTGATTAGTAAGGAAGGTATCAAAGTAGATCCACATAAGGTAGAAGCTGTAGCAAATTGGCCATGACCTATCAGTGTAACATAAGTGCGAAGCTTGTTAGGCATTTCTAGTTATTATAGGAGGTTTGTCAATGATTTTTCAAAAATAGCAGCTCCATTGACTAAATTGAGCAGGAAGCAATAAAGGTTCCAGTAGATAGATGAATGTGAGAAGACCTTTCAGACACTAAAAATATGCCTAACAATAGCACCTGTGTTAGATTTGTCATCAGAGAATGATCTTTACTGTGTATGACGACTTTACTATATACTGTGATGCATTTAGAATTGGATTGGAGTGTATTATGATGCAAGACAGATGAGTTATTGCTTATGCTTTTCATCAATTGAAGAAACATGAGTTGAATTATCCCACACATGATCTAGAGATGGCTGCAATAGTATTTGCACTGAAAATATAGATGCATTACTTATATGGTGAGAAGTGTGAAATCTACATTGATCATAAGATCCTTCAGTATATCTTACAATAAAAAGACTTTAATCTTAGGCAGCGAAGATGGGTTGAGTTACTGAAGGATTATGGTTGCCAGATGTTGTACCACCCTGGTAACGCTAATGTTATAGATGATGCTTTGAGCAGAAAATTAATGGGAAGTTTGGCTCATATAGCAGTTTCACGGAGATCACTGATTAAGGAATTGAAAGAATTACTTGATACAGGGGTTCAGTTTGAATTGGGAGCCCAGGATCAAAATCAAGCTCTGATAGCCCATTTTCATGTGAAACCAATGTTGATTGATGAGATTAAAGTAGCACGGGATAAGGATGCTTAATTATTGAAATTAAAGGAAGATGTTCAGGTTGGGAAAACTCTTGAGTTCACCATTGATAATGGAGTACTAAAATATGGTAATCGATTATGTGTACCAGATGTGGATGGGTTTAAAGATCATATCATGATGGAGATGCATTATACATAGTTCATCCTAGAATGACTAAGATGTACCATGATCTGAAGAAGCCTTACTGGTAGTCCACTACAAAGAGAGAGGTAGATAAGTTTGTTTTTACTTGTTTAACCTGTCAACAGGTAAAGTTTGAATACCAGAAATCATCTGGGTTACTACAGGAGATAAAACTGCTAAAATGAAAATGGGAACAGGTAACTATAGACTTTGTGGTTGGTCTACCTAGAACTTCACAAGGATATGATTCTATCTGGGTGATTATTGATTAGTTAACCAAAATAGCTCACTTCCTGAAAGTGAAGACGAGCTATATAGCTGCCCAATATGCATAGTTGTATATTGATAAGATAGTGCAAATTCATGGTATACCATTATCTATCATTTTAAATAGAGGGACCAAATTTACTTCACGATTCTTGCATAAATTTCAAGAAGCACCGGGTACTCAATTGCATTTCAGCATAACTTTTCATTTGTAGATAGATGGACAGTCAGAGCATACTATTCAAACATTGAAGGATATATTTCGTTTGTGTGTGCTAGATTTCAAAGTTAATTGGAATAAATACTTACCTCTGATTGAATTTACTTACAATAACATCTACGATTCAACCATTGGTATGGCTCCATATAAAGCATTTGTATGGTAGGAAGTGCATATCTCCTATTTGTTGGGTGGAACTAGGGGAAAAATAATTAGAAGGTCCAGAGTTAATAAAGGAGACCATGGAAAGAATCCCTATTATCAGAGAGAGAATGAAAATATCCTTTAGCCGATAGAAGAGCTATATAAACTCGAAGAGAAAAGATGTGCTGTCACATCCCCATTTTAGAGATATGACAATCCTAGGGAAAGAGACAGCTTAAGGCTTCCTAATTTCATAGAAACCATTCTAACTCATAATTGATTAAGTTATTGAACATAAGAAGATGTTCCAATATGGCATAATACCCAAAGAGTATGATATTATAGTCAATAGCTATAATTTCGGTTCATAACAATAACGAATCTTAAGAAATCAATAATTAAGATTCAAAAGTTTTCATGCCATAATTAAGAAGCAATCGTAAAAGATTTGGCATGATTACAACATAACAATGGGAAGCAATTTGATAACTTTGACATTTCAGTCAATGGGCTTTCAATAATAACATTGAGGAGTTCAGTAATGTAACACCCCAATTTTTAAATTATTTTTAAATATTATTTTATGAAAAATTTTGATAATTTTATTGTGAAGGAAATATTATTTTGAGAATATTTAATTAAATTAATGAACATAAAAATACTTATTTTATTTTATTGAAATTTCATCAATTAATTAATTATTTATTTGTTTATGTAGTTATTTTAAATTATTTGTGTTAATTATTGAATATTGATTGATTGATTTAGTTAATTAAATTAATTAAAATATAAAAAAAGAGAGATGTTAAATTTTTAATTTATTATATTAAGAAATTTTATGTATATTATATGGATTTAATTTAAGTTATTATTATTAATATTTTATTATTATAAAGTTGTTATTATTATTATTATTATTATTATCATTATTATTATTATTATTATTAATATTATTATTATATGTGGGGTGGAAGGGAGGATAACTCTGATGTCCCTGCCTATAGAGAGAGAGAGAGAGCTGGAGGCTACCAGACCGCCGTCGGAGCTTCGTCGGCGAGCACGCACCCCACTAGGAGCTCCCTTAGGTGTCGACTAGATTGCCCGAAAAAGCTCGCCATCATCCGCTACCGGAGTTGCCCTCACGTGCTATCCGACCATCCCGTCTTCGACGAGCTTCTGAGCTCGATTCCGGCCACTTTTTCCTACAAGGTCGGTACCATTAGACTCCTCTCTCTTCCAGCTTTCATTTGGCATCTCATTTGTAATTTTTGCAGACCGTTTGAAATTTAACCCATTTTTCGATATATATTTCGATTGTCAGTGCTGTTTTTCGGTGATCCGTGACGCCTGGCGGCAAGTGGTGATGATATTCAAACTCCCCATGTCGATATGAACCCAATGGTACCCAATTTGCCACCATTGGTGACCGAAGCTCGGACCGAAAAATCAGGAGATGCGGGTCTTTTTCTGGAAATTCGAGGTAGCTGTATTTTTATTAACTCTAAAAATTATTTTGAATTATTTAGAATCTTATTAGAATTTTTATTGTGAGAATATGTGTCACAACCCGTTCCCGCAGTCGGATCGCGACGGTCCTAGGGCACGGGAGATGCCAATGGCGACCGGCACCCGTAGAACCCAGTATCAATCACATTCACAATATACATATATATTTATCACAGCGGAATAAAACTTATCCATCATCTGTTA
>CANXYC011794658.1:0-23901 GCA_948193065.1 Aleurites moluccanus
AATAGAAAAATAATTCAATTAAATTTAAAATAGTAATATAATAATAACTAGTTATTATAAAAATAAAAATTATCATAATTAATTTTACATAAAATTATAAAAAATATTTTTTTTATATCATATATTATTATATGAAAAAAAATTCAACTTATACATTATACTAATTGTTCTCTAATTTTTTAATACTTAGATAATTATCATTAAAAAAAATTTATCAAGAATTAAATCATAATTAAATTAAATATGTAATAAATATAAGATATATTATAATTATATTACATAAATATGATAAATAAAAAATATATATAAAATAAATTAATTAATTCACATTAATTAATAAATATATTAAATAATAATTAAAATAAAATTCCAAATCACAATATATATATATATTAAATTTAATGAGTTTAATTATCTTAAAAAGCTAATTGTATAATTTATTAATTGATTAAATTATCTGATAATTATAAATATTAAGATTGAAAAACTATTAACAAAGTAGAAAGAATCTTAGAAAATTTTCAAAAATTTTTAGATTCAAATCTTTTTTAGCACAAAAATTTATTAAAAAGAATTTTAAAAATACAATAGTGCCGTTTTGATTAAAAATTAAAAAAAAAAAATTCATCCGCTCGAAAAAAAAAATTGGTTCGATTCAATTGGTTTATCAATTTTTGGTTTGATTTTTTTAGGAATAGTAAGAAAGGTTTATCGGCCAGTCTTTAATTCGATTTTTAATTTTTTTTATTCAACTAATTAGTTCTGTCTGATTTTAATAATCATAATAAAAATGAGACTGTTTTAAAATTAAGTCAAGATTTAAATCTTCACTAATAAAATTAAATTTAAAAAATTAAAAAAATATAATAATTCGCAATATATTCAAAAATTTAATTTAATAGGTAAAATTAAATTTAATAAATTTATTTCTCTAAATTATATTCAAATAATTGAAAAGTGTTTTCATAAAAAAAAAATATTCAAAATTTATGAATTCAAAGTATTATTTATTTATTTTATAGCAATTGGATAATAATTTATTTTAATTAATTATAATTATAAATAAAAAATAAAATTTAATCCTTAAAATACAGAATATATTTATTTTATTAATTAAATTAATTTTAATATTGATATTGATTGATTTATTAATTAATTTATTTAAGTATGAATATAAAGAAAGTATTTTTAAAAAATAATTATATATAATTCAGATAATTAAATGATTAAAAGAAAAAAAGATTAAAATGTAATTTTTGCTAAAAAAATTAAAAGGAAATTTTAGTTAAAAGCTGACGAAAATATTAATTTTATTAATTTTTGAGCTTTTAGTGAAAAAAGTAAAACAGTTTTAAAAGTTTTTTACCTTATCCCTTTTATCAGCATGAGTTTTCAAGGTCTTGGTTATATTCTACCATCTATGCCGTCAGATGTTAATTGGACTTTCCTGCAGGTGAGCAGTGTACGGTCAGATCTAGTGTGACCAATACCATTCGATCAAGCTGTACAATCTACAGTGTGATTACTATTTTGTGTACTGTCTTTATTCCAAGATGATGCTTTTCAGACCATATAGATTAGGTGTGGGTCCCAATCTCCCTGTTTATGTTAAGGCATCAATTTATAAACTAAAAAAAAGCCTGATTTTGCTACCATCTTATCCTTTGATTCCAAATGTCTTTTTCTTTTTAAACATAAATATTGCTTTTTTTTGCTAAAAAAAACATTCGTTAGCATTAATTTGGAGTCAACACGTTAGACATTTGCAAATAGCAAAATCAAATAAAATATTAAAAAAAACATCCAAAATTATTATTTTTTATTAGAAATATATCATTATTTTTTATTATTTATATATTCTTATTTCATTATATTAATATATTTTTAATATAAATAAAAAATTTTCTAAAATATAAATGTGTTTAAAAAGCGTATTCCTAAAAAAAAAAATTAAAACGCTTATTTTTTCGACTTATAATTTTATAATTATGTAAAATAATATGATATTAAATTACCTATAATTTTTATTTTCACTTGTAGAAAATAGATTCACTAAAATAATTAATATTAATTATACGAAATTAAATACATTGTTTTTGCTAATTCGAATTAAAAGATGATATAAAATCGGTCTATTTCCGGCATCTTATCCATAGTTAGCGCATTCATCAAAAGTAAATAAAAAAGGCAATTGAAAGAACTAAATATTTATATTAATTGCAAAAATTAATAAATTATAACCATTTCAGTAAGAGTTTAACTAAAAAACATATAGAAAATAAAATTAATTGGAATTTGACAGTACTGAAAGTCTTGAATTAACTACTGTAATTAGAAGGAAATTATTGAAATTAGAGTTGATCTATTAAAATTTATAGTTGACTAATTTGTTTGTTTGATTTTGTGAGATTGATTAATCGAGCTTGATAAGTATTTTATTTTCGTAATTATTGGAGTCATTCTAATAACTTTTTACACTTATATTTACTGTAGCACATTCTTCCTCCTATATCTATTTTGAAGGAAACTGTTAGCAATTTACAATCAAACTTGAAGCTTAAATTAATTACTAGCCCAAACTCAAATATCTAAGCTCAAATAATTAATTTAAACTAATTAAATGACTAAGTTCAACTAAATAATTAAATCTATGGGATAAAAATAATTACAAACTTAAAATTAAAATTAAAGTTTATAATTAATTTGTAGTACCAACAAACATGTATATACTTTTTCTTTATTTGGTATTAAATTTACCTCATCAATCCAATAGTCAAAAATACTCCCCTCATTCTTTTTTTATATGTTATTTAAGATTTTACGCACATATTAAGATATTTATTAATTAGATTTAAAATAATTTATTTAATCTTATATTATTAACATTATTTTGAATTAAGTTATTATATTATAATTAAATACTATAAAAACAAAATAAGAAAAAATAATAAATATTACTTTAAAAATTTAAAACGATAATTAAAAATAAAAATGAATAAATTTCTAAAACGACAGATAAAAAAAAATAGAAGGAGTAAATTATTTCACACCAAAATTATAGGATTAAAAAAAAACCTCATTGATAGTCTAATCTCGATAATTATTTTAATAAATAAGCTGTATCTACATCTACATCTATCTAGATCTATATGTATATGTTGATAGAAAAAAAAATATATATAATTAGTTATTATTATTAATTCATAAGTTATCCCACTAATTTTTTTTATTCATACATTAATTTCATTTCATTTCACTTATTAATAGATAAATATATCTATTTATTATAAAAAAATTAGATTTTATTTACTCTTATAAAAATAATTCTTTTAGTAGGTTAGAGGCATTCATTCATATTTCAAATTAATGATTCTAAGATTTTTTTGTCAATAAATTTAACAAAATTAAGAAGATTTCAAGTCAATAATTTTAGGTATTATATATTACATTTTATATTTCTTGAATTTTAATGTTGGTAATTTTTATTAATTTATTGCATCCAGAGTTATGATACAACTTTTCCTACACAACCCATTAAAGCGAAATGGTCTCTAAAATTTTATTTTACATAATGACTTATTATTTATGAAAGGTTGTTAAACCTTTTCATTTAGCTAATCCTTGCTATATTAAGGAATTATAGTTTTCAAAGCATGATCCATATAGACAATAAATAAGTTTCTTCTTTTTTGATAAATCTGGTTATCACTAGTACTCCAACTTGAGATCTTTTAATTGTGAGATAAAAATTTCAATTATTTTATGCATGTCTTGATTTTTTTTATCATACTTTATAATAATAATTAATATTTTAATTTATTGATAAGGTGAAATTATTTTAGTAGTGGATGACAAAATTTAAATTTCACTGATATTAAATTCTTCTTTTTAATGTTAAAAAAATCTTATTATAATAATTAATAGTATAAAAAATTTGTTGTTTGTAAATCATACTCATGAAATTATTATTGTCAATATCAAATTTTTGAACAAGTTAATCATATTTATTATTTAATGTTTTATTTTTTATTTTATTATTGCTTGGCATTCAATATTTTTCATAAATAGGTCAAAATATTAATTTTTAGTTGCTATATATTATATACAGAAGAGTAAAAAAAAAAAAAATATTATTTTATCTATCGGTACAATATTATTAATATCCTTTTCAATGATATTTTTCTTTAACATTAAAGGAAAAATAATAATAATTTCTTTATAATATTATAGGTGATAAGGGTTAGTTTCACCCAATATAATTAGGCAAGCGAATAAAAAAGTTCAATTTTGGTGAATGAAGGTTTAGGACCTTCTTCGAACTCCACCTCATCCAATAGAGCACCTCGCCAGCTTAAGTTAAGGTAGAGGGAACTGTAGATCTAAAGGACCAAGCATAGGACCAGAGGCTATAAACAATGCTCACCATTCTTGTCCTGACTAAAGGGATGGATGTACCTAAAAGATTCTCAAGTGACAAAAGAGATATGCTTAAGATCACCCTGTAGACCACCTCACAGCCTAAATCATCATGTCAACCATTTGACTAATCATATCAATTCAATCACTTCTCCATCATCTTCAAGCTTGTGGAAAAGGGCGACTCCAAAAGAAAAGTCTTTGTAAGAAACTACCATAATATAGCTAGTAAGGAAGAACAAGAATAAGAAAAAACAAAAAAGAATAAGAAGTGGAAGTGGAACACAAGTGAAATAAAATCTTGAAACTCTATTCCACATTTTTCTCTCTTTCAATACCAAAAAATCAGGAAGCCATGAAACTTTCCAAGAATTTTTCTCACACTTATTGTTAACTTAAGCATTGGAGGTCTTTGTCAATCCAAAGACTTGGCTCCCTTGGGTTGTCTTCAGGCCATATTTCATTCGCTGGAGAGTCAAGCTTTATATTTCATCGAGACAGAGCTCATCAAATGGCGCTGTCTATGGTGACATTTGGTTTCTAGAGCTAGACCTCATTCTTTCTTAAGGGAGATGCCATACTTGCACCTTTTTTTTTCCTTCTTTGAAAGCACATGAATTCCTTCATGCTTAACTCACAATCTAAAGATAACCCTTACCTTGCACAACTACAGTCGGGGAATGAGATATCATAATCTCACCCCACAAGCTTTATAAAAGAAGCCTCAAACCACATAAAAGCCCGCAAAGCCAATGGCTTAAAGATTTTCTTCTTATGTGTAGGATTTGTGCAATAACACATATAAAACCTATAAAAATTGATATAGGATGGGTTAGCTAGATCCTTCTAATCCTAGTTCAAACTCCTCATGTTCAAACTCTAAAGACCTTGAGACTGAGCTATTTCCTAGAAACCACTCTCAAAGGTGGCAGTGGTGAATGCTTGTTCCTCAAGGAAAAAAGGGAAAGAAAAATGAGAAAGGGGCTAGGTTCAAAAGAAGACGTGACCATAAAGGCCTATCATGATGAACAACTTATAAGGAAAGGCCTAGAAGGAAAATTAGTAGCCTCGACAAGCATCCCTCCAGTCATAGAGATTGCCAAGAATATGAGTCTGCCATCACTTAATGCCTTTCGATGAGCAGTTAAAGCCTTTAAGAAACCGAAGAGAGAAAGAGGCAGTGGAAGCAATAGTAAAAGAAAGCAGGAAAGTAGAACCTAAGAAGGGAGACTTCAACCCTAATAAATATGATTCCACCAATATAGGCAGACACTTACAAAGGAAGAATGACAAGCAAAATAGTCTTAGATATCTCCTATAATCTTTGGAGAAAAAGGGATATGATAAGAATTTAAGAGGAAAGTTCGTTAAGGAGGAAGAATAAAACCAAAGGCTTGAGGAAGAAACCTACTTGGCAGAATGGTTAATCATGTATGCCCTTCGACTAATTCCTCAAACTTGTCAATTGAGTAATTTGGCCTTCTTATCCTCCCAAGTGATAATTTCATTGGATCCAAGGATTCTCCAAAAGGAATGGCTTCATTCAACATAGTTTCATAACTGCCTAAGCTAAACCTTCTCTTTAACAGGCATAGAGAGGGAAGAACACCTCAAACATCAGAGAATAAGAAAGATATTCTCACATCAATTCATATGCCTTCCTCATTAATGATTAGAACATCACAAGAAGAAAGAGAAGAAATAATTAGTCTCAGATATTTCTGAACAATTTTTGAGGCAGAGGAATTTAGCTGGAAATAGGGTGTTGCCCAAGCCCTTTTGCTTCTTTGCAGAGGACGTTGACCTACAAGCTAGTGGCAAGGTAAACCTTTCAAGATAGCTAATAAGACTCCCATCTCCAAATAATCATCTTTAAGGAAGAAGATCAGCTCGCTAAAGATAGCAGAAACTCCTTGAAGGGAAGATAAAAAGGTTAAAGAGTCTCAAGCGCTTCATAAGTAACTGAAGAAAGAAGACGAAGCATAGAGATGAAGATAGTCAACAAATAAGAACCACAAGGCAAGGTACATTAGTTGTTTAGCCATCTTAATCCATGAAGCCTATCAGTTCACAGGAGTCAGAAAAGTACCTCTACTTTTCTATTCTTCTAAGATCAATTGAACAAGATTGTCGAGATCGAAGTAAGTGTCATCCTGTCACACCCCGACTCCAGTAGTGCGATGGTCCTAGGGAAAGGGTAGGTTTAAGGCTACCATAAACCCGTAGAACTCTCATATCCTGGATCTCATACACATTTCATATCAAATATAAATATCATTCAACATTCATTTCTATGATCCATATAAGCATAATTCATATCTTTATTTTTATCATTTCATAATTTCCTCTTGTTCCTTACTGATCAAAAGATGTACCCCACATCACTAAGGAACAAGGGCAACCCAAAATGTAACAATTTATACATCAAAATAGTGTCCTCTTTAATAACTAACTATGGAGCTCTAGAGTATACTCCCAATACATACCATACCATAATACCATACAATGAATATACATAAATATAGATTTCAAAATGATTACAATGGAGGCTTCTTGGAAGAATAAATCAAGAAGCTTGATCTACTCTACTAGCTCCTTCACAAGCTACACTATCACCTGAAATCCACAGAAGAGGAGTGAGCCTTCAACTCAGTAAGATATGAACATACAATATGAAAGATATATATATATATATACATATATATCAATCCAAAGGTAAGATTAATTCCAAGAACATGGGTAAGAAATCATCATATGGCTAGGCTTATAAGAACAAAAGTGCTCACAATTGAATAGCACTGTCAAATCACATGATAGAACTACAGAGTGCATCAGTAGCCATGCTACTTATCACAACAGAGCGCATCGGTAGTCCTTACTACCTTATCGCAAACGCATGCTTGTCCAGGCATACGCCTAAAGTTCATGGTCCCCTCTAGGTGGAACACTGATAAAAACCCTATCAGCTAGGTTCCCAAAGTGCACAATGGACCAATGAATTTACTCTCATTGGGAAGAGTGTTATATCCATAGGGTCATATGGTTCCAATCTCATAAGAAATATATTGGTCGCAAGACCATCAACATATAATATAAATTCAGTCAAGTTAACAATTGGTTTCATATGAACTTGGTCCAAGGAAGAATAACCAAGCCATTTACATTCATATGAGGTAATCACATGGAACAATCATTATTTATTTGAGAACATCATAGGGATTTCAAATAATAGGTGCATAGTAAAATATCATTTATATGAGAATTATATGGCTGAATATTAAGAATGCTTGAACATATCGTTTCAAAGCAATAAGCAAATGTAATGTTCATACTTACCTCTACACCAATTTGTCCTTGAATTTTCTTTAATAGTTTGTTCAACAATAATCTCCTCAATTTCCTTGATTTTCTCCTCCTAAGAAATTTTTCCCAAATATTCAAAATTAGGGCTTTCCTTAATCAATAATACTCAATATAATTTCTTAACATTTAACCATCTTATAATTTCTATTTTTAATTCCCAACATCAATTTGATTCATCTCTTGAAGAAAATCTAAAATTTATTTTGAATTTACTGTTCACGCTACTATTCATGACAGTCCATAAATTCTGATTTCTCCAACATTAATTACCATTAATAGCTTCAAAATGCTTGCAATAAATTCTACATACCCATAATTAACTATTCCAACTACCAGATTTTATTAATCTAACAAGAAAATGATATTTGAAGAAATTTTACCTTATTTCTTCAAAAACTGATTTCCTGAGAAAATATGCTTGAAATTGCCGATTGATGCCTTAAAATCTGATAATTTAGGGATCTAATGCATTAATTTTGAGTACTAATATATTAGAAAATAAATGGAACTAATATGAGAAGAACTGAAGAAGAACGAAGAGAAGAAAAAAGAAAATCGTGAAGAAAATCACTACTGGGCATAGGTTAAATAGGCTACTGCCTCAAAATTCCGCTCGGCAACCCGCCTCGGCAATGCTGCCTCGCATAAGCCAGCTCACAATTCCCACTTCGCCAATCCGCTTTGGCAATGCTACTTCGCATAAGCCAACTCGCAATTCCCACTTCGTATATGCCACCTCGTATATGCTGCCTCGCCAAACTCTCCTTGCGAACTCCTCTTCGCATATGTCGCCTCGCATATGCCACCTCGGCAATGCCTCTTCGCATAATACCACCTCGCCTATTCCTCTTCCCCAAACTCTGCTCACCTATCTCACCACTTTGCTTGCTTGCATTGCCGGCTCGCAAATGCCACCTCCCATTTGCCGGCTCGCTAATACCAATCTTTGCCGAGCTGAGACCCTTCCTCGACAATTTATATTTAATCCGCTCGTAAATGAGTTACAAACATCCAAACTTCCTGATTCTTTTTGTCTCTTAAAATAGACATTCAGGGGTCCAACATACCCAAAATTTAAATCACAAAGATAACTACACAGACTATGGTGACTCTCTAAAGTTCACCCTGACTTACTGCCCAAACTTCATCCGAACAAACCTGAGAAATTCCACTCTCCACTAAGTTATTCTTATCCAAATCTCTTGAAATTTTACAATAAACATTAAAACACATAAAGGAATATTTCTCATGTTTACACTTTTGGCTCAAAAAATTTCAATCATTCCCAGAAAATTCAAACACTCACAGATTTACTGTAAAGAATAATGAACCAGACAGGTCCTGCTCAAGAAGGCATAACTCTTCACACACATAGAATTCTACAGAACTATTTTGCAGACTTGAGGATGAGATGCAAATCCACAACTTTTATGTTTTACACTTTACCAAATTATTTCTTTAAAATCAAGAAAGCAGTCTCACAAAATTCTCCCTGCAAGCAGAAATTTCTGAATTTCCTCAAACATTTATATCTTCAATTAATTAAATTCAATAAACATACAATTAATAAAATAGCCCAAAAATGACAGATATTACAATAAACTAATGGTCACTTAAACAACATAGATGAGTATCCTCTAGTTGGCAAATTCGTTCCTCTTGAATATCCATATAGAGCCGGCTCCACTCCATGAGTCGTCTGGTAAGTATGATTGCATAAATAGAGAACAACATCAGAATTATTTGCTAGGTATCATTTCCAAAGAAAAAGAAAAGGTATGAATTCTTAAATTCAAAACCTTGTCTATCACATTGCATCAAAATCTTTTCAATCGCATCATTTCAAACCCTTTTAAATATCTCCTGGCAATGGTGCCATCTTTTCAAAAATTATTTTTAAAAGCCCAAGCAACCCTTGACAAACCTAAATCATTTTCAAAAGCCCAAGCAGCCCTTGGCAAACCAAAATCATTTTCAAAAGCAGCCCTTGGTAAACCAAAATCTTTTCAAAAGCTCAAGCAACCCTTGGCAAACCAAAATCATTTTCAAAAGCCCAAGCAACACTTGGCAAACCAAAATCATTTTAAAAAATCCAAGCAATCCTTGATAAACCAAAATCATTTTCAAAAGCCCAAACAACACTTGACACTCACTCTTTTTCAAACAAAACTTTGTATGCTTACCTTAGCACCAATATCACTTTCAACATCCACTATATGTGCTTACCTTAGCGCCAATGTCATTTTCAACGTCCATCTTGTGTGCTTACCTTAACACCAGTATCATATTTAAGATCCACTGCATGCTCATCTTGGATAGCTTGCATGTTCACTATCATCATGATTACTCTAAGGTATAAGTAAACATATAGTCACCAGAAACCCGTAAAACCCTTTAAATACGTCAATCATCAATCATTCAAACTTAAAATTATTCTTTAATATTCAAATTCTTCTTAAAAATTATTACTTTTATAGAAATTTTGCTAGGGTTTCCCTTGTATTTTCAATCTAATCCCATGACATATTTGTCATATTACACAACCTGCATAGAAATTTCATCTCCCAAAATTTTCACCATCCTTGTAACCTCAACTCCATAGTTCTCACAGTCATATGTAAAATACTTATATATATGCATATCAAGACACAATTACATTTTAACATTCATAAAACTTCTATAATCTTTACTTCATTAACTTATTCACATCATTTGTATTTCATTTCATTTGTAACTTTCATTAAACAAAGCATTCATATACACTCACAACTACCTACCAATAGTACCATGGAGCTCTAAGAGTATATCAATATGATTCCTCAAAATAAATAATTACATTGGAGTTTTTGACATCTTAAGCCAGAGAAAGGGATGACTTGGAAACAACCACCACTACAACCTTGTTCTTGAAAAATAATAAATAATTACGAGGTGAGTATAATAATAATCAGTGAGTAATACACATATTATCTTACTTGTAAGGCTAGGTGAGAATGTTGCTCACAAGAAAGATAATGATGGCATAAAATATACAATAATAATGGGTTCGTTAATCAATTAAATATTCATAAAGTTGAAGTTATTTAACATATGGATTTAGTTTCACATTGGCATTAAAAATTCATAGCATATCATATCATAAAATGACAGAATCATTATTGATCACTTAAGCAGAGGCTACAATCCAGTAGCATTCTATTTACTCATATGGTTTATCAGACTGCATGGCTAAGACCTTAACCCCCTCCTAGCTAGGATCATTAAACCATTGTGCACAATGTCATTAAAACTTGTCATTTCATTAATGCCATACATATAGTACTTAATCATTAGGTATCAAAAATAAACTTAAGTACTTTCAAGGGTTCAATACATGAAGCATTAGGCCAATCATACAAATTCATTTAAAATGAATCATTTAGGAATATAAAAGAGCATGAAATTAATCATGGATCATACAATTGGTATTTTTGACCAACAATGAAATTTCATGGCAATTTCAATTATTTAATTTGAAGGCAATGCCAAGGAAAATAGTATAAATATTACTCACCTCACTTAGTATGTCACATTTTCATTCCTTTTTCTCTGTTATATTTCTTTGCATTTTTCAGTTTCTATCAGTCTTTTATTCATTATTGACTCTACATATTTAATTAATATTAATTTAGATACTATTTAATATAAATTACATTACTTATACTTATATTAAAGAAAATTTCTCCAATTTCCAAGTTTTAGGTTTTGCCTATAAAAAACATTTACTGACAGCCTATGTTTCATTACTCATATCTCTCTCTACATTTATCCATTTACTTAAATTCTTATTCCTACTTAAACTAAACATATTAGGTTCTAACATATCCAAAATTCACCTTATTCCCACTATTACATAATTTATAGTGTCAATTTAAACTTAGTCTCATAACCAGCCCTGTTGCCCTGTAATCTGCCTTGTCACCATATTCCAATAGTCTCTACTATTTAGCCTATAAATCAATTTATACTTATCCAATTACTTTGATTATTTTTCATATTTACTCTAGACACATAATATTATAACATATCCAAATTTCAGATTATTTGGATCACTGTACAATTATTAGTGAATTTTCAAATTTAACCAACAATCCTGAAATCTCTATCCGAATAGATCCTGTTTCCATGTCTATAATTAATTTTGTGTTCATCAAATTACAAAATTTTTTTACATAAATTTAGATAATATATAAATGATCATCTTTCATGTTTAACACTTTCTTTAATTTAGACTCTAAGATCCTCATATCAATAGAATTCAGTAGCCTATATTCTATTTATCAGTCAATTCTGACAGGTGATACTTATGACCTAATATCTCATAAACCATAAATCAAATTGAAATTTTTTTTATAAGCCTATATGTAAGACATAAATGAACATTTTTCATCTTGAATACTTCTTCTAATTCTGCCTCTAACGTTCTGTACAATAAAAACACAGTAGCAAATTTCTTGAAACTCTGATTCTGAGTCAGTCATGGTTTTTTCCTAATAAATCTTTCCAAACTTCAAATTTTAGAAATTACGTCTACAAAAATATAATTAAAATATTTATCTACAATAATGACCATTTTCAAATTCAATCATTAAAAATTTAGAATTTGAACTACAACCTACTTCCTTAACACAAATTTCAGAATTCATTTAAACCCTAATTCATCTTTATCTTTCTTAGCTCAATTCAATCAATTCTCTACTAAATTAAACGATAATACTCTTAAATAAAGTTAAAAAAATATAATTTTAGAATTATTACCTTGCACTTGGATGATTCTTTTCTTCTCTTTTTCTTTCCCAAAACAATTTGACTTACTTTCCTTCAACTTTCCTTCTTCACTTTTCTTTCTCTCATCAATATGTTATCTAGCTTGGTTGGTTTCTTTGGAAGAGATGGAAGAGTATTTTTGGTTATTTTCTCAATTGGTTCAGCTAAAATTCCTGAATATGGCAACCACCTCTTCTCTTTTATACACCAAAGTCAAAGAAATAAGAATTGTTTAGAAAATTCTAAGTCTTATACACTTGTACATTTCCTATCCAATTAACATAAAAAATTTTATTCAAATTTTCTTCCTTTCACATACTTGGCCAGCCAACCTTGGAGGTATTCTTCAAAATTTTTAATGCTAAAAATAATATTTTATTATGGGTCCCATAACTTTTGATAATTGCATATTTTGCCCATAATTTTTCTTAATTATAATTGATACCACAATTCTTTTTAATTCCTTTTAATTAAGTCCTTAAATTATTGACATTCAAGTACTATAAAACTTTATAATATCCTTAGTAACTCAATTCAACTTAATTATTCAACTTCTGTAGCTACAAAATTTTATACCGAACTTATTTCGACAAAACTCTGAAAATCGACAATTTACGTCTCTTAATTCCTCTCTTATTTTGTATCCATTTTCTCTCACCTTAAATATAATATATACTTTAATTTATTTTTTTGTTAATCCAAAATCCATCAAAATTAAATCATGTAAAAGAAATTTGCATAAATTACTGTCGAAAATTAATTAAAAATCGTTTACCGATAAATTCTTCCAAAAGTCGGATTTTCTTATCATTTCCATCTCTTTACTATCCATTTGTCTATCTAACTTTATATTGAACCTCAAATTATTTTTTCTCAATATTTTAGAATTTTAATTCTATATATTCTCAATTAATTTCTGTAAAAACCTCTTAAAAATATATAAAAATTCTTTACCGATAATTCTGTCGGTCATCATCTTTAAAATTCTTCTGTAATAATTATTCTTAAATTTTCTCTGTATTTCTCAATAGCTATTTTTAGCCTATTTATTCTTTAATTAACATCATTTTATCACTATGATTCGCTTTCCTTACTGTATATTGTACTACAGTATAGGGTGTTACAGTTTCAATAAAAATAATTAAGATGAGGGACATCTTTGAACACATATCTTTGCATCTCATTGCATATAACCGGACTTTTGTAGGTTCTAAATCAAGTATTGGGCCATTTGCGGAGTAACCAGGCTTGGCTAAATCTTCGGAGCATCCCTGGGACATAGTCATACTTGCTTCAAAACCTACAAACTTTGTATGCTTACTTTAGCACCAATATCACTTTCAACATCCACCATATGTACTTGCCTTAGCGCCAATGTCATTTTCAATATCCATCTTGTGTGCTTACCTTAACACTAGTATCATATTTAAGATCCACCACATGCTCATCCTGTATAGCTTGTGTGTTCACTATCATCATGATTACTTTTCAATAAAAACAAGACAGAAGAGGGACATTTGTGAACACATATCTTTGCACCCCATTGAATATAACTAGACTTTTATAGGTTCTGAAACAAGTATCGGGCCATTTGCGGAATAACCAGGCTTTTCTAAATCTTCAAAGCATCCCTGGGACACAGTCATACTTATATCAAATCGAACGACCCCCCAGAGGCTCATAAGAGGTGAAAATGGCTCGGAGCGCTTGATCCCGTGCAAGCCTTGCCAAGACCTGCCAGCCAGGCTTTGTGGATCCGCTAGTACCTAGCAGAGATGCCGCTAAGAGTGCTTGGTAGATCCACCACTTTGCCCGGTGGATCCGTTAGTAAAAATGTCATTTTTGCCCTTTTGCTCACTTATAAATACTCCCCTCTTCCACCATTTACACTCTCACTCCCACATCTCTCCTTCTCTCTCTTTGAGATTTTCTCTCTCTAATATCTCTCTTTAAGATAATTAAAAATTAATTAATTAAATTAAACTAAATTAAATTAAATTATCAAACCCTAAATCAATTATCTTTGAGCTCCAAACTAATCAAAAAATCAATTAAACTCTCTTTGAGTTTTATAATTAATACAAGAACAAGGTTAAATCCTCTTTGGATTTGAACCAAATTGAATTAGGCGCATAAAACCACAATTAATTCTCTTTGAGTTAATTTGCTTTCTTAAATTGAAACTAATAAACAAATAGGTTTTAATCCTCTTTGGATTTGTACTAAATTTTCAAAAATAAGACATTGAACTTTAGAGCCTCAAATTAATTATCTTTGAATTAATTTGATTTCCTAAATCGAAACCGATACTAGAACTCTAATCGGGTAAAACCTTTGACTGCCTCAATTGAAGGTAACTCCCTCAATCCAAATCCATCTAATTTAGAGTATCCTAAATTGCTCAATCACCATAGGCTTCTAAAGATACCTAAAGCCTAAGACTCTTTGACAAACCAAAACTCTCTTCGCAAGAAGGGTGAACTACGCAGACTTTGATTCCCATTCAAAGGGATACGTAGGCATGTTGGTTCAACATCAAGTCCAAAATCCCTATAAGCCCTTTCCCTCTTTTGTATGAATTTTATATTGTTTGTTTCAATATAATGTTGGGGAATGTGTGATCAATTTAGAACCCTTAAAGGTTATAGTTAATATCTCATATTGTCATATAAATTATTATTTTATTTTGTTGCTTTGGATGAATGTCTTAACTGTTTGATTTATTGTTCTGCATCTTATAATTGTCATTCACAAAAATAATATTTTAAGTCATGATTAAATTGAAAGCCAAAGCATTGTTACTTTCAACCGAAAACCTAGTCCTCGAATACATAAATTCCCTTCAAAAGTCTAGTGTACTTTTCATTGGATATAATTGCAGTCAAAATTGAGTTTTTACTTTATATTTTTCCAATAAAAATAAATTAAGGTGGAGACCAAAATCATTTTCAAAACATGACAAGGTAGCAGGGTTACACGTTATGTAGATCTATGAGACCGAACCCTGATGAGCATTTTGATCCTTTAGCAGACCTGGATTAGGTGCTCAGGTGAGGCCTCACAATGTTCTTTTGTGGTTATTAAAGATATTGTGAGAAGGTTTGTAATTTTATCCGTTCAAAAATTATAATATGTTGATATAATAGATTGTCCTTTCGAGGTATCATGAATGTAGGTTTATTGAGAGATTGAATCACGTAAAAATTATTTATATTATTTTTCTCTTTTCTTATCACTGAATTTATAACTCTGAATTTTCCTAATAAGTGGTATCACAACTATCGGTTCTTATTCTGGGGTTCAAAAATTATTTTTTTGGAAAAGAGAAAAATATTAATTTTGAGATTTTTGCTGATTGAGATAATGAAGATTGAAAACACCTTAATTTAAAGTTATGTGCTAGTCATGGAGAATAATGGATGAATCATAAAAGGGAGAAGGTTAAGGTAATAAATAAAACTTGAAGAGTAAGCTAAAAATTAGTGATGATGATGATGATGAAGATGATGATGATTCTTTCAATTGATGTAATATGATAAGTTTTGATTGAGGTAGAAGTTTAACATGAAAATTTGATAATTGCATGAAGTTTTAATAATTGAAGAGTTCGAAGATTAGATAGTTGCATGAAAATTTAATAATTGAAGAGTTTGAAGACTTGAAGATTATATGATTATTGAATTTGAGAAAAGATAGAGACTATTAGGATTGTTGAAGATTACATGAATGCATGATTAAGAGATTTTGATTCAAGGTGGAGATTGTTAGGATTATGACCCAAAATCCTAATGAGACTTGGAAGAGTACTTTTTCCTATTTTGTGTGCGAGAAATATTCCTCAATTTAGTAGATGATTATTTTCTTTATGGAGTAAAATTCTTAATTTAATGTTATTTCTATTTAGATGAGGATTTTTTTTTTATCAGGATTGATAATGAGTGACATTATAAATAGGAGTATTATAGGAGGGGTTCTTTGAATTTTGCCCAAGTAAGCAATTGGCTCTTATTCAGTAGTTGATTGAAAAGGACTTTGGCCTAATGTTGTGGTAAAGTTATAGTAGTCACAAAGTATATTAGTAGAGTGTCTTTGTATTTGTTGAAGATATTGAGAGAGGGTTTTGCAATTTTGTTCATTCAAAAATTATAATATGTTGACATAGTATATTATCTCTTCGAAAAGTCATAGATGTAGGTATATTGAAAGAACAAACCACGTAAAAATTGATTATATTGTTTTTCTCTTTTATTATCTTTGCATTTATAACTCTAAATTTTTCATAACAAAGTCTAAGTCAGCTTTCATAAGAAATCTTAACAATCATTGCCAACCCATTGTGCACTCTTAAAGATAAAAAATGATGTTAGAGACTCTAAATCATGGTATTATAGCCTTGAGGCTAAATTATAATGTAATTCTAAGTGTTAAGTATAAAATAAGCTAAATTATAGTATTTTGTTATTATGCATGATTTTGTAGTAGTCATAGCTTTGCATGAGAAATGAAAAATAACATATAAATACAATTTACTGTGACATATTTTCAATAGAAGTAAATTATTGCTATTAGCTAATAAAATTGATTTCTATTACAATAGCATTGATAATATCAAAATATAAAAAATTAGTAGTCGGTTAATACATGTGTTGACAGGGCAAACATATAACATGTTCTATCAATAATGAAGTTTAATAGAGGCATTAGCAACAAAAATAAACAAGAAGAAACAAATCATTGTTGCACTTAATATAATAGTACCTAGACTTGCAATAAAGGTCATGACAAAGTGTATGCATGATAATATATCATATTCATTTTATTTATATCAATTTTTTTATATATCATGATAATGTAGAGCAAAAAGATCCTATTTTGTACTAAACACTTAGAAGTGCATTCTAATTTAGAAATCATGTGATTAATGCTATGAGTTAGAGTATATAACATCATTTTTATCTTTAAGAGTGCACAATGTATACTTGTGAAATCTTTTTTTTGTCACCAAATTGGTATCTTCATTATATTTGCAAATTATTATATGTGCATTTGCATATACACTATAATAATATCCATTGTAGCATATGTTTTTATGAACTACATAAGTAACTTCTAATTACTACTTAATGACATTTGTTCTTGTTAAACAAATCCTAATGAAATTTTCATAGTCAAGTTTCAATATAATAGGAATAAAGAAAAATACAAATATTTTGATGGTGAGGTCCATTACATATGGAACTGCCATCTTGATAAGTTCTCTAGGCATGATGTTGATAAAGTGTTATATGATCTTGGATTGAGGGATAATCTAAGTTACGGGTGGAGATTGCCTTATAGGGATTTTAAGGATGGACAATGTAATACTCTAGATCATTTTATTGTACTTATGGAAGAACTATTGTGATAGTATAGATTGATAATTAAAGCTTTAGTTTGATTGTTAAGTGACTAAGTTTTAGGAAGGAAGCTTTGTTGGAGGTAATTAGCGTTACCACATTTGTAACGCCCGTGAATTTTTTTCTCTGTCTGAATTTCTTTAATTTTTGTAATGAGCGTGAAATTATGAGTAATGTCCATTAATGACTTGTAAAAAATAATACCCTTATGGTAATGAGCGTTATCCTTATGATAATAAACGTGAAAATCCTTTATGTTCAAAACTTTGCCAAAATTCAAAATTTTGTAACAAGAGTTAATGATTAGGTAATGCTCGTTACCCATTAAGAATTAAAAAAGTCAACTTTTTTTTTTAACTTTATAGGACCAATTTGTTCTTATCATTTTTCTTACAAATTCTTCTATCAAACTCCAGCTTTTTCTTGTTCTAACATCCACTTATCCAAATTAAATGAATATAAAATCTTTTTCAAATATTGAAGAAAAATCACTCTAAAAAATTATCAAAAGCTTCCTCAAGCTTCCTCATAAAGTGGTTTTGAGTTTTATTAAAAAGGTAATCATTTAATTTATCTTTTATAGGTATAGTTTAATTGAGTATCATAGTTATAGAAATTAGTTATTGGTGATAATGATGAGATTTAATGATTATGTAAGCTTAATAATTAAACATATATGGTTAGATTATAGAAGTTAAGCCTTAGAGTTAAGGTTTATTGGACTTGAATGTGTAGGCAAGTGAGATAAAGATTGTTGAGCCTCAAGCAAGATTAAGGTTGCTTTAAGCTTATTTTGGTGGAATTATCGCAAAGAAGATGAATTATGAAATAAATTGATACATAGTAAACTATCTTCATTATTTTAATAATATTGATTAATTAATCCAATTGTTCTATTCTTATTGAAAATGTTATTGCTATTGTTATTATTATATTGAAACCTTTACTTTGATAAATTTTTATTTCTAGTTATCATTTCTTTGGACTATATTCATAATAAAACTTATTGTTTCTTTGTTAATAACATTTCTGTCAAATAAATTGATATTAATTATTGTTTTATTGTTTTTATATAATATCCTAAAATTTTTCTCATTTTTTAAGTACAGAAAGATTACATTTAATCATAGGAACGTCATACGTGAGTAAATAGACAAGTTACGAAAAACTGACCCGACAGTGAAGCAAACACCTCGGTACTCTACTTTTCGAACGAACTTGAAAGTTCATATATTTAAATACACCATTAGAATCATAAGTTAGAGGAATATAAGAAATATTATTTTAGAATTAAAGTGGGACAAAAAGGTTTATAGTTATAAGTTACAGGGCCAAAATATAATTACTAGAAGTGTCGGGAAGGAAAACCTAAATACCTAAAGTCTAAATAGTATAAAAGGCTCCCATTTGTCTTATTCTCCTATTTGTTTCTTCTTCCTACTCTTTCACCACCTTATGGCCGAAATTCCCTCTTCTTTTCCCATCAAAATCTTCCAAAGAAATCAAAAGGAAATTGAAGGAAAAGTTGATCAAACACCAAATTAACCCTAAAGCACATCAAATTTCAACAAAATTTCAAAAGAAGTTTGACCTAATTTTGCAAGAGAGAGTTAGAGTTTTCATCCAAATAAGGTAAAATTAATTATTTTCTTTCTTTTTTAATCTTTAAGAGTTAATGGTAGTAATTGTTAAGAAATTTCAATGTTTAACATATGTTAAGGCAAAAACTTATACTTGACTTTTCATGGTCTTAAAGAATGATTTTGATAAAGTGTAAAACATGAAAAGTGTTCCATTCTATGTTAAATAGATGACTATAAAATATTTTTTCAATTGAATATGTATATTTTGAGACGCAACTAAGAAAATAAAATCTACCTGGATTGACACTTACACAAGAATAAAGTAAACTTTAAATATACACCAAATGTTGTAAAAAACGGATATTAAGCTGAAATTTGGATATGTTGTAGCCTAATGTGTCTAATATAATAGAAAAAAGAATTGAAGTAATTGGATACTTGTAGCTAGATATATATATAATTGAATCAAGGCTGCCAAAGAGTGATTCTGTGTAAAACATAATATTATAGCTATTGTAATTAATTTAATTCATAGGGAAAATGATATTTGTTTTAGATGAAATTTAATATAAAAATCAATACATATGTTATCTAAGTTTCATAAAAACTTCAGATCAATATGACATTATTTTCTATGAAAAATGATTAGTTTATTGCATACTGCTCAGGCTGTCCAACAAATGGATGAGTGAGCCTAATTAGACAATTTAGAGTTTTAAAGAATTTTTTATCAAACCAATTATTCCAATGAGTCTTATATATATTATTATGCATGAATATACCATTATTTGAAATTTGGAAATCCAATTGAAGGGCCGAACCATGTTGGCCAATTTCCTTTTGATTTTATTCTTGAATTTGAACCCTCATTTGAGTTGATTTATTGGCATTTGACTTTATTTGAAATGTCCCCTATGTTGTTTGGATTGTGAACCTGAAGTGTGAATTATAGGCTTTATTAACCCTTCCAAATTAATGTTTGAATGTTATACACCAAGTGTTCGATGAAAGTCCCTTTACATTTTCTTAAAGCTAACCAATTGCCACTAGTTTCGCTAGCGTGGGTGACTTGCCATCTCACCAGCGTAATTAACCTTATTTAACATGTTTTTTACCTAGCTCAAATTTATGTTTCATGGGATTTGGCTTATGATATGATTTTCCTAACACATGTTTAACGATATATTGAGCCAATGATTGCTTAATGTAAAGCTATAAAGTTCATTAATTACTTGATTATACCATAAAAATTTTATTGGCCATTTGGCATTCATATGAGTTCTTTTTATCTATTTACATGTTGATATAGCAGAGCTACTATTCCGAAGGGGTGGTAAGGGAAAAACTATCAGCGTTGTACACAATGACTATTATAACCCTTGCTAGAAAGGGGCAATGTCCTAGCCATAAGGTATGGTTCACCTTATGTTCTATTGATGAGATTGATATATTACATGTTTACAAAACCTTTTACATCTGTTATATTTACAGGCTATGAGTTTCCATTGGCTTATTGATCCTATTTGATCTTTCCATTTAGAGTGATTGTTCAACCTTAATCATGTTAACAATATTTGACTTTTCTTCGTAACTACCTATGAGTTAAGCATTTGGTGTGCAATTTCATTAAGTTTATTGTTTAATCCTTTATTGTTAACCTAATGAGCTACTTGTTAACCATTATTGATTATTTGTTATCTACCTAGCCTGAATGTATGGTATTATATATTTGACTCGCTGAGTATTTATACTCACCCATTAGTGGTTTAATGTTTGTTATATCAGGACTAAGGTGGTTCCTAGACTTTCTTCATCAGTTGGGGCCAGATCACATTTGCAATGTAAATGTCAAAATTTATGTTTTTCTTCTATAATTTTAGAAGCTCCATGGTATTGTATATAGATGAGCTAGAGATGTATAGAACATTGTATGGTATATTGTAAATATGCATGGTTTATCAGAGATATGAGAATGTTTAATGATGATGATAGATAGATTGAAGAAATTGATTGTAGAACTGTTATAATAGAGAATGATAACATGTCATCATAGGGGTTCTATGGGTGTTGGTAGTCTTATGCAATTTTCATATCCTAGGACCGTCATGCCCCAAAATTGGGACGTGACATATTGAGAGGCCATTGGGTCGTTATTATTTATTATAACCACCTAGCCTTACCAAGTTATAAACAACGTTTATGACAAAGCGCTTTTATTAATAGGGATAATCCATTGGGTCGTGTGCATCAGGGACTCAATTGATAGAATTTGAAATATCAGTGTACGACCTAGGGAATTATTTACCCTAGTTGTATACATACGCATTCATATGCTTATTATTTTAGGGCGTGGTACCTACCCTACATTGTTATTGTTTGTTATGTCATATATATATTGATTGTTGGTGCTATCCTTTTTAGGAACTTTATTAATTTTTTTCATTAACCCTTGATATATTAATTGATTTTATAATTCACTAAGTTAAAAGCTCACATTTATTCATTGATGTTTTCATGCAATATAGTAGAAGAGGAGAATATAATTATTGAAGATAAAACTTCTTGATTCTTCTTCTTCCTCAAGAAGTTGTTTTGAAGTATTATTTTAATAACTTTTGTTTTGTAAATATTATTATGGATATATTCTCTTTTAGTGCTCCGTAGTACTTGGAGATGTATAGTTATAAAATGACATGACATATTGAGTTTACCTTTATGTATAATGACTGATGTGATGATCATAGATTGTATGTATGATTGATGATGTTAGAGATTGTTATATATTGATCCAGGGTTTGATAGATTCCATTAGATTATGAATGTTATCATTGGTCTTAAACCTACCAAAGCCCTAGGACCATCACACTATTAGAGTTGAGGTGTGACAAATGTGATATCAGAGTATAGGTTTGAAATCATAGATAGATATTGAATGTTCTATGGCTTGGAGTATGTGTGATTAGGATAACTGCAGAGTATAGGATTTAGGATTTTGTCTCGTTAATGTTATGTTATCCTTTGATATAGATCTATGTATATCATTGTGTTTTGAGTTTAACCTTTTCTTGTTTCTTCTTATCAATTAGAAGATGGCTCCTCAAAGTGATAGAAGTCCTTTTAGTATGGGTGCTCCTTCTGATAAAGGTTCTATTGACAGACTAGAGGATAATGTAGTCTTTATGAACCACCTATGGATGTGGCTGTTGTGGTTCAAAAGTTGGAGATACTTTAGAAGAATTATGAGTTTTTAGTAAGTAAATAAACCAACATAGGCAACAACCTATTCCACCTGCTATTGTTACCCCTGAAGCTCTATCCCTTAAGTGATTCCACCTCAACCACAGATTGTTCTACAAGTAGAAGATGTTTCTTTCAAGAATTTCTTGAAGTTAAAACCTCCAGAGTATAAAGGTAATGTTAACCTTATTGAATTTCTTAAAGATCTTAAACAAGTTTGTCATGATACTTGTGTATTAAAAAAGAAAAGAAGAGCATAAAGGGGTATTTATGGATGGTATTGCAAACATTGAGAGAGCATCAATTGTATGCTAAGTTCTCCAAGTGTGAATTTTGGTTTGATAGTGTTTGTTTCTTAGAGCATGTAGTCATAAGGATGGGCTTAAAATGGTCCCAAAATAGTAGAAGCAAGCCTAAACCCATAAATGAAACAGAAGTTTAAAAGTTTCTTAGGTTTAGCAAGTTATTATAGAAGATTTGTAAAGAATTTCTCAAAGATAACAACTCATTTAAGAAAACTTGCTTATAAGCAAGTGAAGAACCAATGATTAGATGATTGTGAAGAGTTCTAGAGACTTAAAACTTGTCTTAATTCAGCACCTATTTTAGCTTTGCCATCGGATAAAGGAAGATTCGCTATTTATTGTGATGCTTCAAGAGTAGGACTTGGATGTGTTATAATGCAAAGTGATAAAGAAATAGCTTATGCTTCTAGACAATTAAGGAAGCATAAATTGAATTACCCTACTCATGATCTAAAAATGACAGTAGTAGTGCTTACATTAAAGATATGGAGACATTACATATATGGAGAGAAATATGACATTTATACTTATCACAAAAGCTTGAAGTACATTTTCAGCCAAAGGATATGAACCTTAGGCAAAAAAGATAGATGAAGTTGCTTAAGAACTATGATTACGAGATTCTATATTATCTAGAAAGCGTTATTGTGTTAGCTGTTGCGACTTTGCGGTACTGCAAGTATACAGGTCGCGTGGCAAGTAATAATGATGAGTAAGTATCGTTCCCACGAGGAAGGGGATATCAACGAATCACTCCTAATTATTGCTATTATTTGGAAAATAATGAGGTTGGGT
>CANXYC011794773.1:0-10392 GCA_948193065.1 Aleurites moluccanus
ATATATCTTATGATCATTAAGGAACAGGAGAAAGATATGAAATGATAATAGAAAAGATATGATTGATGTTTAATTGAATGTATAGAAAGGATCATTGTATGATATATATATGATGTTGTAATTGATATAACTGTGTATGAGCTTCATGATATGTGACTTCTACGGGTTTATGGTGGCCTTAAGCCTACCCTTGCCCTAGGATCGTCGCACCACTGGAGTTGGGGTGTGGCACTCTCATTTTCAGTGTTCCAAAATATTTTTCAACTCTTTCTTTTCACCAAAATTTCACATAAAATTAACTTATTTAATCCCCCCAGGTTTGGGTCAAAAATTCTTAAATTAGCCGGACTGCTATTTTCCCGGCAGTGTTTCTAACACCGAAGATTTTCGAAAAAGTTTTGATTTTGCTTTCTAATTATGTCTCTAAAATTATTTCCAATCATTTCAATGATTTTAAACCATAAACTGAGAATTAAATCATGCATATAAGATAAGACTTTCTAAGGTATTACACTAGGGTATTACATTCGACCCCCTTTCAATAAAATTCATCCTCGAATTTTCTCATCCAATACTGTAAACATCGATATATGAACCTGAAATAATCTCCAATCATTTTTTTAAATATTTTCTCTATATCACTTATCATCTTACTTAGACTATTGTGTCAAATTCTATAGTTTTCTTATTTTTTGCACTGTTTCATAATTCTCATATCATTTCTTATCAATATATGATGTATAATCCATAAACATATGATAATACATTACTTAAACTTTTAATATACTATATCTTAATATTTTCAATCACCTTATCAATATCATTGCATTAATCTTTTATTTTTGTATTTTATCATTTCGACCATTAACTCTTTTTCCATGAGCATATTTCCTAAATTTCAATAAACAATAGCTTGATATTTATTTACTTATGTTTGAACTTCAATAATCAGGTAATTATACCATTATATACACTCTTATTATTCTCTAAGCACTATAACTTTAATTTTGTAACTATCTTTTCACGGTAGTTACACTTCCTAAGTTCACAATATATTGCTAATTATATTTAATCACTATAACACTAATCTTGTCAATAACCTTTCAATAACACTAAACTATACCTCAATAATTTCATATTTTCACTTTTCATATTCAATCATCATTTACCTTACATATTTGTCATCCACATCACATGTACCCCACTATTCACAATTTTTCATATTTTCATTCAATTCTTATACTCATTAGTCTTATTACATATACTCAATTATTAATTAATAATTGTATTTCTTAAACTGCAATAATCAATAACTTAATATTAATTTATTTAGGTTTGAACCTCAATAATCAGTTATGCATACTATTATACGAACTATTTGTAATACCCTAGAAAGATCTAACATATATGCATGATTTAGTTCTCAGTATGTGGTTTATGAGTCTTGAAATGATGGGAAATACTTTTAGAGACACAGTTAGAAAGCGAACTAGTTACTTTTCCAGAAAGCGGCAATGTCGGGAACACTGCCGAGAAATTAATAGTCCGGTCAATAGAAGAATTTCTAAAGTTAACCTGGGGGTAAAAGATCACCATAATGCATATGTAATTTTGATAAAAAGAAAGAAGTGAAAATCATTTAGGAACACTGAAAAAGTAACCAATGGCAAAATCATAAATAAAATGAAGTTTAAGGTGAATAGTGGAAATTGGCCTGTCGGAGTTACAGAATGACTCTAAAATCATTTTTATAAATAAGTATAAATTAAAATAAGTTTATTTATTCCCCACTTTGGAATCCAATTCCTGACAGAATTGACAGAATAAATTACAGAAGATTTTGGACTGCAGTGTGATATATGAATGTTGGAGGAGTTAGTTGTAATTTGCCATATGGATTTTTCTATTTATTTCACACTTAATTAAAAATTTGCATCTTCTTCTTTTCTTCTCATGAATACCAAACCACTTCTCCCATTTCTTCTTCAATTTTTCTTCATTTCTTCATCAAATTCCTTAGAAAAATTTATAGAGATCTTGAATACTAACTTAGTTCTTGCCATTTCTACTATCAATTTGCAAGAAGGAGCAAAGGAAACCTAGGATTGGTGGCTTCTCCATTTCAGCTAGAATCTCCATCAAAGGTAAGGAAGTGTTTTGTTTGTTTTTATTGTTTAATTAGATGTTAATTAGGTTGAATTTGATGGGTTTTTAGTTAGATTGCATCAATTGATGCAAATTGCCCTAAATTCCCAAACCTAATGGAAGTTGTAAGCTTTAGCTATATCAATTGGTATTAGTTTTTGTTAATTAATGATAGAATATGTCAATTGGTGGTTAGAAGACAACTAATTGATTGTTTGTTTGATGTAGAACTCAATTTGTGACAAAGGTGTGCCTATAGGCTCTATTGGTGAATTTGGATGGAATTGAGCTTTGCAAAGTTATTTGGAAGTTTAGGTGAGTCTAATATGCATCTAATAGCATGCCATTTGTGTTAAAATTGAATTTGAAAACCATGTGTGGAAGTTGAGTTTTGGCCAGACGCTTAGTACTATTCAATTTTGTTTGGATTTTTGCCTTGTTTCCATAGCCAATTTGAGCCATTTTGATCTTGTTTAATATTGTTTCTTTGATGCCTATACTATTGTTGATAATGTAGCTTGATATTGATTGAATTGGGCAAGTCAATTTTGCACCCTAACCTAACCTATTGGCTTGCCATTGTATGCCCACCATGTGTTTGTTGAAATACCTAGCTTATTTGTCTTTGGCCTATTGCTTTGTATTCCATAGGCCTACCATTTGAATGCCATTGTTGCCAGTGACGTTGGCATGCCAATTGGCCTACCATTTTCCTTCGTTGAGCCAACTTTTGTTCCAAGTCTTTGTTGAATACCATACCATGTACCATTGTTTATATGTCACCTTTTACATTGCCATGAACCCTAATGATAATTGATTGATTGATATTGGACTTATTGATATAGAGGATGACATTGTTGTATAATGGTATCCATTGATATGTTGTTTCTTGATATTGATCCTTATGTGGCTTGACAGAGCTACCGACCCGGCAGGATAGTGGAAAAATACTGTCGGCGATGTGCACATTGTATTACTGATGCCTTAGCTAGGAGGGGTTATGGTCCTTGCCATAAGACCTAATCAGTCTTATGCTCATTGACATTGATATGCTATTGGAGACCTATATGTTCACATATAGTCCATACTGATTACTGGAGATTGTATGATTTCATACAGTCCATCCCTTTATCTGTCTTTCCATATGATACCGAGCCTGTATTTTATTCTCTGGCTATACTGTGACCTATTACAGATTCTGCTTATTGTTATCTGACCTATTGGTACCATTGCTTCATTATCTATCTACTCTTTATTATTGATGCATATAGATTCACTGAGTATCTTATATACTCACCTTTCTTTGTTTAATCATTTCAGGAGAGGAGTAGAGTGCAGAATCCTGTCGTCTATCATCCAGGGATTTCTGCCAGCATTATTGATGTATATATTCTGATTTGTATTATTATTTTGATGTTCATAATCTAGCTACTCCATAAGGTATGTATGGGTTAGCTAGGAAATGAACATGTATATATGTTATGATGATATTATGAGTTATATGATGATTATATGATATGATATATGGATTGCTATAGCCAATTGCAGTAAATTATAGTATGACTTACAGAATAACAGAATGGATGGTAACTAACTAAAATGGATAATATATTGTGGTTTATAGATTGTTCATGTGATACTGGGTTCTACGGGTGTCGGTCGCCATTGGCATCTCCCTTGCCCTAGGACCATCGCAATATGAAAACGGGTCATGACAGAGGTAGTATCAAAGCTCTAAGTTACAAACTATGGATTTAAGTTACAGATGAATAGTACCCAAATTATAGAGGAATAGTGACTAAGTACAGAATATGGTAGAATTAAGTATACCATGAAGCATAAGATTTCCTTTGACGTCTTTTGCTGTTATCATCTGTTATATGTTAATATTCTCCGTTTCTGTCATTTTTTGAGAAAGTTTTTATTTTTCCTGACAGGTTACAGAGATGTTCGATGATAGGGACAGAGATACCAGGGAGGTAGAGGTAGCCTCTAATGAGTCATTAGTGGGGGAGATTGCAGTATTAAAGCATCTGTCTAGATCCCGACAGATTTCAGAGGATTCAGAGAAAGGTGATGACCCTTGGAGAGTAGAGATGATGAGGGGACTGATGGAGTTATGGAGAGAGATGGATGATTTGAGACAGGAGCGTCAGCATGTACCTCCACCACCAGCTCCAGCAGTAGTGCCTCCACCTGTGGCACCAAAGGCAGTTCCAGTGGCACCGGCTCCTGTGCAGCCAGTAGGGGTTCAGAGGGAGCCTGCTGTATAGGGAGGTCGGAGAGTGATAGAAGAGGGTGGTGTATCTATGTTTAGCTTTCTGAAGCTAAACCTACTTGAGTTTAGGGGAGACAGGGGCAGTGACCCTATGGATTTCTTCGAGGAGGTAGAGAAGGTAGTGAGGAGACTGCCATATTCTGAGTTGAGAGCAGTGGAGTTGGTTGTGCTGTTACTGAAGGGTAAGGCATGGACCTGGTTTTCAAGAAGGATGGAGCCCAGGCTTTATGGTGAGCATCCACCCACATGGGTTGAGTTCCAACAGGGTTTGATTGATAAGTTTATTACAGAGGGGGTGAAGACCCATAACCTTATCAGATTTGAGCCGTTAAAGTAGGGGGACAAATCTGTTGAGGAGTACGCGGAGGAGTTTATCAGGTTGAGTAGATATGCTACTCATATTATACCTACAGAGGCTAATATGATCAGTAGGTTTCGGAGGGGTCTTCATGTTGCATTACATAATGCATTACTGGCCACTAAGTTTTCTCCCTTGACTAAAGTGATTAATAAGGCGACACAGATGGAGGAGAAGTATAAGGCAGAGAGGGCTAAGAGGGACCAGAAGTGGAAAGGGGGTCCAGGATCATAGGTTAGGAGGGGAGAGAGCAGCTCCCATCCTAGGCAGACAGAGCCAGTGCCACGGTTTGATCAGAGGTCTACATCTAGTAGTCAGAGGAGGAGGATATAAAGTAGGAGACTGTCTGTGGTTCAGTCAGCACCTGTATACTCTTAGGGTTCTTCGAGACCAGCTACACTGACACCCAGCATTCCTAGTTGTGGGTTTTATGGTCGAAGACATGGAGGGGAGTGTTGGAGACAGACTGGTGCTTGTTTGAGGTGTGGCCAGTAGGGCCATTATGCTAACAGGTATCCATTGAGGGCTGATCAACAGCCATCTGTTATGGTTTCTCAGCCAGTGGTTCAGGCGAGTCAGAATATGGGCAGAGAGGCTTTAGGCAGAGGCAGAGGTAGGGGAGGACAGGCTCTCACTGGTAGTCAGGCTCCATCTGGTAGGGGTCAGGGCAGAGACCAAACAATGTAGTTACAGGTACTGTTTTGATTCAGAATGAGATTGCAGATGCCTTATTTGATTTGGGTGCTACTCACTCTTTTGTGTCACCACACTTTGCACCTAAATTGAATAAGGAGAGGTGATTGTTAGATGTTCCTTTAATGATTACTACTCCTATAGGTGATAGTGTTGATGTTGATTATTACTACCCAGATTGTGTTATTGAGATTGAAGATAACATCTTGCGTGATGATTTGATTGAGTTGCCTGTATTAGAGTTAGATGTTATTTTGGGTATGGATTGGATGACGAGGCACTGAGCGTTTATAGATTGTTATTGGAAGAGGGTTAGATTCCAGCCTGAGGTGGCAGCCAGAGTTTGAGTTTCAGGGTGATATTCGAGAGTTCCGGGTTAACTTGATTTCTGCTATCCAAGCTAAGAGGATGATTGGGAAAGGCTATTCAGCTTATTTAGCATATGTGATAGATGTACAGAGATCTTCGGTACAGTTGGATCAAATACCGGTAGTTCAGGAGTTTCCTGATGTGTTTCCTGAGGAGTTCCCAGGATTGCCCCCCTGATAAGGAGATAGAGTTTGAGATTGAGGTGCATGCAGGCACTGACCCTATATCTTTTCCTCCATACAGAAAGGCTCCAGCATAACTAAAGGAGTTGAAGGTACAGTTATAGGAGTTATTGGATAGAGAGTTTATCAGACCGAGCAGTTCTCCTTGGGGGTGCACCGGTACTATTTGTAAGGAAGAAAGATGGCTCTTTTAGGATGTGTATAGACTATAGGCAGTTGAATAAGGTGACAGTGAAGAACAAGTATCCATTGCCTCGGATATATGACTTGTTTGATCAGCTGCAGGGTGCCAGCCATTTTTCAAAGATAGATATAAGGTCTGGGTATCACCAGTTGAAGATTAAGAAGGGTGATGTACCTAAGACTGCTTTCGGGACCTGATATGGGCATTATGAGTTTTTGGTGTTGCCATTTGGGTTGACCAATGCACCGGCTGCTTTTATGGATTTGATGAACAAGGTGTTTAGGTCATATTTGGATAAGTTTGTCATTGTATTCATTGATGACATACTTATCTATTCTAGGAGTGAGGAGGAGCATGTAGAGCATCTGAAGATTGTGTTGCAGACACTTCGGGAGCATCGGTTGTATGCTAAGTTATCTAAATGCCAATTCTGGCTAATCGAAGTATGTTTCCTTAGGCATGTGATATGCAAGGATGGTATTATGGTAGATCCTCAGAAGATTAAAATGGTTGTTAATTGGCCTCAGCCTACCAATGTTTAAGAGGTTCACAATTTTCTAGGTATGGCTGGATATTACAGGAGGTTTATGAAGGATTTCTCTCGGATTGCAGCTCCATTGACTAGATTGATGAGGAAATAGGAGTGGTATGTATGGACTGATGAGTGTGATCGTAGCTTTCAGACTTTGAAGTATTGCCTCACCAGTGCTCCAGTGTTGGCATTACCAACAGAGGGGAAGAAATTCACTGTGTATTGTGATGCTTCTCGGATTGGTTTGGGGTGTGCATTGATGCAGATTAGTAGGGTAATTGCTTATGCTTCTCGTTAGTTAAAGAAGCATAAAGCAAATTATCCGACCCATGATCTGGAGATGGGAGCTGTGATATTTACCTTGAAGATTTAGAGACACTACTTGTATGAATCGAAATGTGAGATATATATTGATCATAAGAGTCTACAGTATATATTTCAACGGAAGGATCTAAATCTTTGGTAGCGCAGATGGGTGGAGCTACTTAAGGATTATGACTATGAGATCCTTTACCACCCGGGTAAGGCCAATATAGTGGCTGATGCACTGAGCAGGAAATCAATGGGCAATCTAGCTCATATTGTGATTCGAAGGAGGCCATTGATCCGAGAGACGAGGGAATTGGCAAATTTGGAAGTGGAGTTGGAGTTGGGATCCCAGGATTAGAATCAGGCTCTGATAGCCCAATTTCGAGTGAAGTCACTGTTACTTGATGATATTAAAATGGCTCAAGGCAGGGATCCTTATCTACTGAAGCTCAAGGGAGAGGTACAAAGTAGGAAGATGGAAGAATTTACAGTAGAGGATGGGGTACTAAAGTGTGGGAAGCGCATATGTGTACCGAATTTTGATGGGCTACGGGATCGGATTATGAAAGAGGCTCACTATCCAGCATACAGTGTACATCCAGGGATTTTCAAGATGTACCATGATTTGAGAGATGTATATTGGTGGCCTGGGATGAAGAGAGATGTAGCTCAGTTTGTATCTAAATGCTTAGCATGTCAGCAGGTTAAGTTCGAGCATCAGAAGCCATCAGGGCTACTTCAGGAGATTGAGTTGCCAGAGTGGAAATGAAAGCAGGTAACTATGGATTTTGTAGTGAGTCTACTGAGGATTTCGAAGGGTTATGACTCTATATGGGTGATTATAGATCATTTGACAAAATCTGCTCATTTTCTGGAGGTTAAGACCAGCTACACGGCAGCTCAGTATGCACAATTGTATGTGGATAAGATTGTGGGAATTCATGGAGTTCCATTATGATTATTTCCGACATGGGTACACAGTTCACTTCTCGGTTCTGGCAGAAGTTTTAGAAGGCCATGGGTACCCAGTTATGGTTTAGTACTGCTTTTCATCCGCAGAATGATGGACAGTCGGAGAGGACAATCTAGACTTTGGAGGATATGTTGAGATTGTGTGTTCTGAATTTCAAAGGTAATTGGGATTATTATCTGCCATTGATTGAGTTCTCCTATAACAACAACTACCACTCTTCTATTGGTATGGCTCCATTTGAAGTACTATATGGTAGAAAATATAGATCTCTAGTGTGTTGGGTGGAGCAGGGAGAGAAGCAGCTTGAGGGGCCAGAGTTGATTAGAGAGACTATGGAAAAGGTGCCTATGATCAGAGATTGGATGAAAACTACCTTCAGTAGGCAGAAGAGTTATGCTGATCCGAAGAGGAAGGATGTACATTTTGCAGTTGGTGATCATGTCTTCCTTAAAGTCTCACTAATGAGGGGTGTTATGAGATTTAGGAAGAGGGGTAAGCTATCACCAAGGTTTATAGGCCCGTTTGAGATTCTTGAGAAGATTGATAATGTGGCCTATAGATTGGCTCTTCCACCTAGTATGAGCCACGTACATCCGATTTTCCATATCTCGATGCTGTGAAAGCATGTGTCTGACCCATCTCACATATTGGAGGTTCAGGATTTGGATCTCAGTGATGACTTGTCTTATGAGGAGCTTCCAGTGGAGATCATTGATCGACAAGTTAGACAGCTACAGAATAAGAAGAACTCGATGATTAAAGTGCTTTGGAGGAATCAGTCCATGGAAGAGTGCACTTGGGAGAGTGAGTCGGAGATGAGGAGCAGATATCCATTCCTGTTCCAGCAGTGAGGTATGTATCTATTTAAATTCGAGGACGAATTTATTTGTAGGGGGGTAGAATGTAATACCCTAGAAAGATCTAACATATATGCATGATTTAGTTCTTAGTATATGGTTCAAAAGTCTTGAAATGATAGGAAATAATTTTAGAGATGCAGTTAGAAAGCGAAGTAGTTACTTTTCCGGAAAGTGGCGGTGTTGGAAACACTGCCGAGAAATTAACAGTCCGGTCAACAGAAGAATTTCTGAAGTTGACCTAGGGGTAAAAGATCATCATAATGCATATGTAATTTTGATAAAAAGAAAGAAGTGAAAATCATTTAGGAACATTGAAAAAGTAAGCAATGGAAAAATCGTAAATAAAAGAAAGTTTAAGGTGAATAGTGAAAATTGGCCTGTCAGAGTTACAGAATGACTCTGAAATCATTTTATAAATAAGTATAAATTAAAATAAGTTTCTTTATTCCCCACTTTGGAATCCAATTCCTGACAGAATTGACAGAATAAATTACAGAAGATTTTGGACCACAGTGTGATATATGAAAGTTGGAGGAGTTAGTTGTAATTTGTCATATGAATTTTTCTATTTTGTAACACTTCAGTTAAAGTTTAGAACCTGAACCATAAAGGGTAAACCTAGGAGATTTTTCCTTTGTTTGAAAGTTGTGTATAATTGTATGTTTATGCTTGAATTGAATGTATATGCATGTTTTAGAAAATATTATACATGTAAAAGTGGTTTAAAGGCTGTCAGGAAGAAATCAGATAAATTTGAGTTTTTAGTTAACTGGGGGCAAAATGGTCATTTCACACCCCTTCGAGTTTTATGAAAATTAACATGATATTTGAAGGTAGAAAATAATATTAGGAGATGAAAATGATGATATTATATTTATTTGAAGATTTGTAGGAGAATTAAACCTGGTAGAAGATAAGTCCGGGCAAAGCTACTCGGATAAGGATCAAATTTGAACTAAGGGAAATTTAGTCTTTTCCTTTGAGTTATGGACTTATATGGTGTATGCAAGCTTATGGTATCATTTTAGGCTTATCTAAATCAAACCATTGGATGAAATGATGAAGAAATGGATGGTTGGATGGCTAAGTTTCACCATTTTTATCATAAGCTCAATGTATAAGATCATACCATTGATACTTATTGGATTTTTTCCACCTCCATCTTCTTCCTTAGCCATTTCCCATTCAAACTTTTCTCTTTCCTCTTCCTTAAGTTTCTGCCACCATTGTCCTCCACCATAGCTTATTGTTTTCTTTCATTTCTTGATAGAAACTAGTTAATTCCACCATTATAAACACAAATATAGCTTTAGATCCTACGGAAAAACAAGAAAAAGCAAAGAATCAAAGCTTTGAAGTTTTTGAAGAACTTTTGGTAAGCAAGTGATTTTACCATTCTTTTGGTTTAATTAGGTTCTTAAGATGTTCTTCGATGTTATTTAGTAGCAAAAATGAGTTTTGGTTGGAAGAAAAATCAAAAGTTGGAATGATACCCTAATAGGAAGAAAT